>PVKM010001708.1:0-23231 GCA_004027735.1 Carollia perspicillata
GCTCAGAGAGTCCCAAAGAAGGTGGACCCAAGGAGGAACACACCAAGGCACATCATAATTACATTACCCAAGATTAAAAGGAATGAGAGAATTCTAGAAGCAACAAGAGATAAGGGGACAGTTACCTATAAAGGAGTTCCCATCAGACTGTCAGCTGATTTCTCAAAAGAGACCTTACAGGCAAGAAGGGGCTGGAAAGAAATATTCCAAGTCATGAAACACAAGGACCTACATCCAAGACTGCTCTATCCAGCAAAGCTTTCATTTAGAATGGAAGGGCAGATAAAGTGCTTCTCAGATAAGGTCAAGTTCAAGGAGTTCATCATCACCAAGCCCTTATTATATGAAATGTTAAAGGGACTTATCTAAAAAAAAGAAGATAAAAAACAGGAACAGAGAAAGGACAGCAAACCCACAGTTATTAACAACCACACCAAAAACAAAAGCAGACTAAGTGGACACCTAAGTCAGGAGTGGAGCCATAGAAATGGAGATCACATGGAAGGTTAGCAACAGGGGCATGGGAAGAAGATGGGGGAGAAGGTACAGAGAATAAGTAGTGTAGAAGGTGGGGAGAAAACAGAGAGGGAGAGGGCAAGAGTAGTGTGGAAAATGTAGAAGCTAAAGAACTTATGACACATGGACATGAACTAAAGTGGGGGAGTGCGGGTGGGAGGGGGAGTGCAGGGTGGAGGGGAATGAAGGGGGAAATGGGACAACTGTAATGGCATAATCAATAAAATATATTTTTAAAAAATTATAAAAATGAACCAAATAGAAATTCTGAAGTTGAAAAACAGAAAACTGAAGTAAAAAATTCACTAGAAGGGCAATAGTGCTTTATTGAGCGGTAGAAGAAAGAATTAGTGAACTTGAAGACAGGTAAATTTAAATTAACAACTCTAAGAGAAGAAAGAGAAAAGAATGAAGAAAAATAAATAGAGCCTTACAGACCTGTAGCACACCATCAAATGCAACAACATACACATGATAGGAGCCCCATAAGGATAGAAGAGAGAAAAAGGAGCAGAAAATATTTGAAGAAATAATGGCCAAAGTATTTCCAGTTTTAATGAGAACCAATCAACATACCCAAAAAGCTCAACAAATTCCAAATAAGTTAGACTCAAAGAAATCTACTCCTATCCCTGGCTGGTGTGGCTCAGTGGATTGAGTGCAGGCTGTTAACTGAAGTGTCACTGGTTCGATTCCCAGTCAGGGCATATGCATGGGTTGCAGGCCAGGTCCCCAGTGGGGGCCAACCACACATCGATGTTTCTCTCCCTCTCTTTCTCCTTCCTTTCCCCTCGTTCTGAAAATAAAGAAATAAAATATTAAAAAAAAGAAATCTACACCTAGACACATCGTATATCTATTATACATTAATCAGTAATCATTTTATTTAGACGATGCTATAAAATGGGAGAAAATACACCACTGAGAAGAAATTAAAGAGAAAATAAAAGAAAAAAAGTTAAGATATTTCAACAACTATTTATCATTTAAAGATCAGACCTGTGGTATTTAGTATGTGAAACACCTGGGAAGTAACTTTTAGGAAAGCTATACACAGTAAAGAGTACGTCCAATTTAAGAATGTATCGACATTTAGAATGGTGGTCAGATACCAAGCCATTGCTGAACACTGATCATAATCGCTGTAGACTACATAATGAATTATTTGTTGCACAGGGTTATTCTTCTCACAGATAATTTTATATTTATTTTTTAATATTTATTTTTAATCCCATGCTGATTTCCCATAGTCTCTTGACACCTGTATGTGAAACTGGTTTCAAAAAATTATAATATACTTTAGAAATAAGCCAGGCAGTGACAGACAAATACCATAGGATCTCACCTATAAGTGGAACCTAATCAACAAAACAAACAAGCAAGCAAAATAGAAAGAGACATTGAAATGAAGAACAAACTGACAATGACCAGAGGGGAGGTGGGAGGGGGGTAATGGGGGAGAGAAGGGAAGGGTCAAGTCAAGACACATGTATAAAGGACCCATGGACAAAGACAACAGGTGGGGGAGGATTGAATGTGGGAGGTGGGGGCTGGGTAGAGCAAGGGAGAGTAATGGGGTAAAATAGGGATAACTGTAATTGAAAAAAAAATAAGTGGAGTGAATTTCATGATAATCTGCATACTATGTGCATGAGCTAAACAAAGAATAATAGACAAATAAACATGAACTAATCCAGACAAAATATCGTAATATACTTTAAAACTTAACAGAAAAGAATTTTAAATCACCTGATGCTTGGGATTAATTGAGAAATTATCATATATTGAAATTCAAATGCATTGTCTAATTACCATACCAATGAAATATCTCCAACATTATATATGTATATATAAATTCATAAGTACTGACCAATTAACTGTATCATAATTGCTAATGGCTATGAGGCTCGACCACAACTTTTGAACTTTCAGAAACTTAAATGCATCTATTTCAAAATTTGTTTTTTTCACATTTTTTAATTGCTCAAGTACAGTTGTCTCCATTTTCCCTCACTGCTCCCCTCCACCTCAGCTATCCCCACTTCCCACCCCTGATCCTACCCCACCTTTGGTTTTGTTCATGTGTCCTTTATACTTTCAGGGATCATTTTCTACAGTTCCTGTTTCAAAGTTTTTATGCAAGGTGACTATCTGATTTTCTCATCACATTATACACCCTTTGTATGTAAACAGTCCCTACCTCCCAATACACAAACTCAGAGGGGAGAGAAAAGGAGAAATAGAAATAAAAACAACTTCCCAGGGAAGGTCACAGACTACACTCCTTCTTCCACCAGCAACAGAACTTACAGCTCAGCATTGTACCACCCATAAGTTTCATCTGATATAATGAGGATGGCCTAAGAGAAGAGGAAAGGGGGAGATTGAAAAGGGCCAAGTTTTTAGGATTTTACCAACACTTGCCCTTGGTTACAACATTTGGTAATTCCAAGAGCCCCACTCCTGCATTACAAACCTTAACATTCTGCACACTACAGATAGAGGTTTTGCGAGAGTTTGTAATTCCTTCAGGGCCACACTGAATGCACTGAAGGGATTCTTATACCAGGCTTTTTTCCTATTCAAACACCAGCACCGCGGTAAAGCCTTAAAGATTGAGCTTCGTCTATTATCTACAATGTTAAAGTTGAAAAGGTTAATTACAATTAGTCCATGGAAATTAAGAGTGGATAGGAAATTATTTATCACATGAATGAAGGGGCTTTGAATTGAAGCCCAAATGCAAAACCACAAATGCATACCCAGATGCTCAGGCACCTCTTCTGCACACTGAATGACTGTACCCATTCATCCCATGTACACTACTCTCTTCTTGGATCCTACATATTCACAACTGCAGTGGCTGGGTTCATCACAATTTCTCCTTAAGCATAAAACTGTTGGAGAACAGCCCAGACAACTATTACAATTGTCACTCCCTACTTTTTCTCTCAGTTCATCCTAAGTGAAAGAACCCAGTGCATTTCAAACCCCAAGAACACCTCTTTAGACAGCTTCTAAGCATTTCTTGCCAGATTCTTGTCCTAAAGCTAACAGCAGCCCCTAATGCCTGCTCCCCAAGTAGGAACTGAAGCTTATGAAATCTGGTGATTGTTGGAATCAGAAGTGGGACAGGCAGACAGACAAAGGGACACATCTAGGGGGGTGTTGGTTGGTGATTCTGTGTCCTCAGGTATGTGTACTGTACCTACAACTCCGGAAAAGTCCAAGACCCCAAGTGAAAATCTCCTCAAGTTCACCATGATTCACACTCATTTCTTCAAACCATAGTAATACTGTTGAGGTGCTTTGACACCTTTGCCTACATTTATTTAGATGGATAACCCTCAACTTACACACATGCACATACACATACAGAGAGGCAGAGAGCAGGGAGAGACAGACAGAGATGTACAGAGACAGAGACAGAAAGACAGAGAGAGAGAGAGAAAGGGGAGAAATAAAGCAAGACCAAATCAAAACAACTTCAGTGGGACTCAAACTCTTCACTTAGATCAGTTTTTCAATCTGGTCACTATTGACATGGTGTGTCAGATAATTCTTTGTTGTGTGCATGTGTGTGTGGAAGGGGAGACTCTTATAAAATGTAAGAGGTTTAAAAGGATCCCTGGCATCCACCCATTAGATGCCAGTAACAATCCCTTCTTCCAGTTGTAGCCATAAGTGTCTCCAGATATTTTCAAATGTCCCAGATGGCAAAGTTTTCCCACTTCCCTCTTGAAGATCACTGCCTTAGACCAAAAGAGTCTCCCCTATATGACTCCGATCAGCATGCAAATTTCCACATTACAAAAAATGCATGCAGGATTAACTAGTCAGTCCTTTAGTACAGAGTTAAGGAGGAGGTTAGGATTTCATGATCAGAAGTCTCTCTCAGAAAGAGGGAATGGCCCCTGCCACCTAGTAATGAGTCTTTCCTTGACGGCCTAACCTAGAATTTCCCAGGCTTCCTTTCTGACATAGATTCCCACATAATGTTCAACCACCAAGTGACCCATTGGGGCCCACCCATGTGTGATTTCCTGACAAACAATTTTCCACATTTGCTCTCTGAGAAACTTCTCATATTTGCCAAGTAGATTCATGTAAAATTTCAAAAATAACCCCCTTTAAAAGCACTTATTGGGTCTTTTGCTAACGACCCACTGAGCTGTCAAGAAAAGGCTAAGTAAAAACACCGCTTTTGGGTGAAGTGGCAGCACATTGTGCTGTTTTGCTTCAATCGGTGGTGTGACAAGGTGTTCCACTTTGGGGGGGGATGAAAAAATAGCTAGAAAGAAATTAGGCTGGTGTAATAATGATGGGTTAACTGTAGTGGAACTTATTCATCTAAAAACCTTATCGTCTTTATCTTTAGTTAGATGAATGGCCTTGAGCTAAAAAAGGGTAATAATCCATGCTCTGCTTACCTATTGAGGCAAGGAGAGGATCAAGTGAGATAATAGATGTAAAATTACCTTGAAAACATAATGCACTCCACAATTATAATGTGCTTGTTATTTACATTTATGTCTAGGTCTGCAAAACTAAGAGGAAAAAATAAGCTGTGAGGGGCAAGATGGAATATTTTAATTCCTGGGGCCAAAGTAGAAAGGTTGAAAAGAACAGAATGAGAAGGAAAAGCAACTTGTTAGGCTTTGAAAATAAAAACCACAGTGAGATGGATGGTTGCTAAGTACTAGCATCAGATGGTAAAATGTTTTCTTTCATTGGGGCATAGAAGTGGCAAAGATCAAACTGACAAGGGAACCAATATTATAAAGGAAATCTATGAAATCTATTAAATTAAGCTTCAAGTCCCCTAAATTTCAAACAGTATTTCTCAAAACTGTATGCCTTGCAACACAAGTATTTCTCAAAATATTATTAATAGATATTTTCAGCAAATGAGTTTGGAAAACACTGCACCTTATTTAGAGTCACAATATATAAACAGAAAGATTCCAGAAAGATATATAGTAAAGAATTTGTTTTATTTTGTGTAATCCATTATTTCCAAAACATATCTGACCTCAGAACCATATATATATATACATATATATATATTTATTTATTTCCTTATTTAATTTATTCTCTGTTAATATCAGATTGAGAAATAAAATACTCAAAGGATTTCAGGATCAGATGGATTATAAAGAAAATGAATCAGCTTATCTCCAGTAAGTTCATTGCAGCCTTACTTATAATAGTCAAGATATGAAACGAACCCAAATGTCCATCAATAGACAAGTGGATAAAAAAGCTGTGGCACATATACGATGGAATATTACTCAACCATAAAAAAGAAGGAAATCTTAACATTAGTAACAGCATAGACAGACCTAGAGGGTATTATGCTAAGTGAAATAACTCAGAGAAAGACAGATGACATATGATTTCACTTATATGTGTAATATAAAGAACAATATAAGCAAACAAAACAGAAATTGACCCATAGTTACAGAGAACAAACTGATGGCTGCCAGAAGGGAGGTACATTGAGGGATTTGATGAAAAAGGTAAAGGGATTGACAAGTACAAATTGGTAGTTACAAAATAGTCACAGGTACGTCAAGCATAGCTTAGGAAATATAGTTAATAATACTGTAATAACTATGTATGGTGCACTGGAAATATTGAAGGGACTACTTTGTGGAGTGTATGATTGTCCGACTACTGTGCTATACACCTGAAATTAATACAAAATCATATTTAATACAAACTATAATTAAAATTAAAAATGAATATTAATAAAGTTATTATAAAAAACTCAAAAGCCCTGGCCAAGTGGCTCAGTTGGTTGAAGCATCTTCCTATACACCAAAAGGTTGAGGGTTTGATTTCTGGTCAGGGCACATATGTGACCAAGGTTTGATCCCCATTTGTGGCACGTTTTGGAGACAACCAATTGATGTTTCTCACATCGATGTTTCTCTTTTTCTGTCTCACTTTCCTCTCTCTCTCTCTCTCTCTTTAAAAATCAATAGAAAACATATCTTTGGGTGAGGATTTAAAAACAAACTCAAGGAAGAAAACTGAACATGAGTCAGTAAGGTGGTTGCTGAGCATACATGTGGTTGCAATGTATACAAATACAAGGAAGAATGCTAAATTCAGAGCACTGATCAAAGTTTTCCTGAGGTAGCACATCTAGTCTTCAACTCCCAAAAGCCATGAAAAAGAGACAACTAAAGAAGACCATGAAAGTGATAAATTTAATTAAAGGACTGGGTTGAAAGATGTGCATTGTGTACATTACATAGACAGCTGAAGGATAAGTTGATAAGAACAAAAAGCAGCCCTGGCTGGTATGGCTCAGTGGATTGAGTGCTGGCCTATGAACCAAAGGGTTGCTGGTTCAATTCCCAGTCAGGGCACATGCCTGGGTTGCAGGCCACGTCCCCAGTGGGGGGCATACAAGAGGCAACCATACATTGATGTTTCTCTCCTTCTCTCTCTCCCTTCCCCTCTGTCTAAAAATAAATTTATGTATGACATTTTTTCTTTTTTTTAGATTTTATTTATTTATCTTTAGAGGGGAATGGAAGGAGAGAGGGAGAGAAATATCAATGTGTGGTTGCCTCTCATGCATCCCCTGCTGGGAACTGGCCTGCAACCCAGGCATGTGCCCTGACTGGGAATCGAACCGTGATCCTTTGGTTTACAGGCCCGTGCTCAATCCACTGAACTACACCAGCCAGGACTGTCTAAAAATAAATTTTGAAAAACTTACAAAAAAAGAACAAAGAGCAATAGAGGGTGTTCAGTGAACAGCCATAACCAAATTGCTTGCTTTTCTTCTGTCTGCCTGCTTCAGGTCCTTCTGGACACAATTGGTCTATCCTTCCACCAAATTTATACTTTTTCTTCCTCCTCCCACAGCTCCATACACTACATGTTCCAGCTCTTGTCCCATGGCTGCATGTCCAATAACCCTGATGCTATTTGCTATTTTAGGACTTTGATCTTATATCTACATGTCTCATTCAACCAACTACAGGAGAGGTATATGTTGCATGCAAGGAAGATTTCCTTGGGTGTAGGAGAAAGCTTTCATGGACAGTATTCAAATTGAATATCAGTCCTGGTTGGTGTGGCTCAGTGGATTGAGTGCAGGCTTGCAAACCAAAGAAAGGGTCACTAGTTTGATTCCTGGTCAGGGCACATGCCTGGGTTGTGGGCTGTGTCCCTGGTGGAGGGGTGTGTGAGAGGCAACCACACACTGATGTTTCTCTCCCTGTCTTTCTCCCTCCCTTCCCCTCTCTCTAAAAAGAAATACATAAAATCTTTAAAAATAACTAAATATCATCTACTTTTATTCATTAATGCAGTTTTATTTTGAGTAGAAAACACAAATTAGAAGAGAATAGAATCCAGGTGTGACCGAGAAAATCCAAAAGCTACATTGGAAATTGACAACTAGCTTGAAAAAAAAAACATTGAAGGAATCAGAAACACACACTCTAAAGAGTCCTAGAAAATTATAAATTAAAAAGAAAAAAACAATATTAAATAATATGGGTGACCCCCAAAATATACTATTTAAATAATGTACATGTTCAAATATTATTGAGTACTAGATTAAAAGTACATTTGATGCTTTTTCCCGAAATCCTCAACAGAACCTGCAGCCACAAGGACTGCACCCTCCACTGCAACACTGGAGCATTTCCTAAGTTGGAAACTAAATCTCCAACTCTTTCAGGCCATTTGTCTGAGAGACAGTGACTAAGTACTGAATGGCAAGTGTGAAACTGCAAGAGATGGTGAGGAATGTGGCCACAGAAAGCCTTTGAAGCTTTGTTCCTGCTTGCCAGACCAGGGAGCAGCATAAGGGAGAGTAAAAAGCCTAACAGTGGCAAGTCCACACCATAACTACATCTTGCAGTATCCATTCTGCCATCACCACACAGGAAATAAGGGAAGGAAAAATCCATTTTTAAAACAGACCTAGAGTGGGTGTGTGGCTTCAATCTGACAGTCTCATTTTACTTCAGTGCTTTTGGGGAGGGTAGGAGTAGGAAAAGAGAGAGAGGAGGAGGTGAGAGAAAACACATAGCCATTTTTGTAATTACATTTCAGAATAATTTCATTATGTAGTTACAATTCATTGAAAATTGTTTTTCCTTCTAGCTTCCTCCTTCCTTAAAAATCTTGCTCCACGCCCTGGCTGGTGTAGCTCAGTGGATTGAGTGTGGGCCTGTGAACCAAGGGGTCACCGGTTCAATTCCCAGTCAGGGCACATGCCTGGGTTGCAGGCAAGGTCCCTAGTAGGGGGCATGCAAAAGGCAACTGCACATTGACATTTCTCTCCCTCTTTCTCCTTCCCATCTTCTCTCTAAAAATAAATACAAATCCTTAAAAACAAATCTTGCTCCATTCACTACCCTTCCTGAGTATCACACAAACACATATTACCCTTGATAGGAATCAAAGCAGGCAGAGAAGCTACATCCCATTACTTACTTTTATAGCCAGGGACATAAACAATATTCAGGAGGATTTTGGCCTTGCAAATAGTTTAAAAATAATGGTACCATTCCACTTTTACTCAGAAAAAGATAAAAGGAAACTAAAATATTTAATAGGTACAAATATTATGCTTCTGCTACAATCAATAAATAATGCCAAAGTGAAAGAATAGCAATGTGTGGTGACATACTGAATGATGCTATTTATGATGTAATACTTCAGTGAAAGCCTTTATGAAATTTTATGCTGCTAAATACACTAAATTAATCTCTGAGGGCCAGAACATATTGTTCTGTTATTGCTGTGTGTTTCTTTTACTATTTAATGACTCTAATTTTAAGCCTAACTCAAATTAGGGGACAATGAAGGAAAAACCCAAGCAACCTGAGGTATGACTTCATGAATCTATACAGGAAAGAATATGAGATATGGACATAGATACTTAGGTCTCTGGCCAAGGGGAAATTAGTGCCGTGGAGCATGAGATTGGGGAGGCCAGGGCTTCAGTTTTGAATTAATCAAGCTGTGTTATTTACACATTTGATTCAGTGTATTCTACTTCAAAATGGCTTCTGGCCCCCTCAGGTTTTCACAGCTCGACCTAGAGTGAAGTCAGAAAGAATAGAGCACACAAAGCTGAATATTCCCAAGCTGGGCTAGAGCAATCATTTCCCTGAGGTCAGCAATACTTTCACATACAAGGAGATATTTTGAGGAAAGTTTTCCCAAGTCTTAAATGTTTTCTTTTTCTCTCTGAAATTCTGAGAAACAAAACTACTTGACTTGGCCACAAACCATAAAACCTAATTAGTCCTGTGAATTTGTTTAATGTTTAAGCCTAGCCACTAGTGGATAACTGCACAGATCCAAAGAATTCAAAGCCTCAGTGCAGAGGGACAAAAGCTAAGCTCAAGACAGGGAGAAATCAATTTATCTTTAACCTGGGCACCATGGAAAAACAAAAACCTGAGGAAGGAGCAGAAATTAGTTACAGAGCTTCCAGGACTCTATAAGGACTCTGGAGAATTAACCAACGATCATACACAAGACTATAATAAAACATCCACATTTTTTTTTTCTAGGCACGCAGGCCACTATGCACATAGTATATTCCTCATTCTCCCCACAGCCTGGTAAAGAAGAAGTAGTGGGTAATTTTCCCCCACAAACCTGATATATAGCCTTAGCAGCTTTGTCCTCCTGAGTCTCCAGGATTTCACTGAATAATACAGAGATATACTGCATAAGCACAACTGAACTGCTGCCTCTAATTCAGCTTCTTCAGCATAGCTCAGATCCACAGAACAATGATCAACTTTGCATTCATTTTCCAACATTAGCCACCTCATTTGAGTGACACTATTTTAATGGCAATAAATGTCGCATGGACAACCTGAAGTGAGAAACATCACCCTGCATTAATACCCCATTTGCTTGCCATCTCCCTAAGATCCAGGGGCATGTTTTAAAGCAAGGAGAATTTATGCCAAATTAAAACCACTGGGGAAATGGAGTGTCAGAGGCAGAATTTAGTTTCTTAGGATTAGAGTATATTTGAGGCAGTCAGACTAGTCTGTCCACCTGATTTTCTGAGGAGGGAGGAAGAGAGAGAGGAAAAGAATGTTGTATGTATGGGAGTGGGGAGTGAGCAGGGAGGAGGATCTACAGAGTTGTTTTTAAAGATGCAGATTTAGGTATGAAGGAATGAGAATACTAAAAATGGGGGAATTTTCCCCCCACATTTTCCTGTTTTCCCCTACATACTAATACCTGGAAGATATTAATAATTGGAGAAGCTCGTTGTGAGATATATGGGAACTCTCTATACTATCATCATAATAATTATGTAGATATAAAACTGTTTGAAACTAAACAGTTTGTTAAGAAAACAGAAAAAGCTACAAGAAAACATATTTGGCTCAATATAAGAATAGGTTTTCTGAAAAGAAATAAATGGCAATCCAAATCGGAAAGAAAGAAGTAAATTTATCTGTTTACAGGTGATGTAATCTTATACATAGAATACCCTAAAATTCCACAAAAAACTTAGAACTAATAAAAATCAGGATACAAAATTAATAAGCAAAAACTTGTTTTATTTCTATACACTAACAATGAACAATCTAAAAAGGAAATTAAGAAAACTATACCATTTATACTAGCATCAAAAATAATAAAATATTTAGGAATAAACTTAACCAAGGAAGTAAAAGACTTGTACATTAAAAAATAAAAAATATTGCTGAAAGAAATTAAAGAAGACACCAATAAATAGAAAGGAATTCATACTCATGGATTGGAACACTTAACATTGTTAAGATGTCACTACCACCCAAAGCAATCTATAGATGTAGTCTGTACAAAAGAATCCAATGACATTTTATGCAGAAATAGAAAAAGCCATCCTGAAACTTTTGTGAAATCGCAAGGAATACCAAATGACCAAACAATCTTGAAAAGAAGAAAAAACTTGAAAGCATCACGCTTCCTGATTTCAAAACTTACTACAAAGTTATAGTAATCAAAACAGTGTGATAATGGCATAAGGACAGACATACAGATCAGTGTAATAGAAAACAGAGCCCAGAAATAAACCCTCACATATATGACCAATTTATTTGTAACAAGGGTGCCAATACAATTCAGTGGGAAAAGGACTGTATTTTGAGCAAAAAGTATTAGAAAAACTGGAGATCCTCATGTAAAAAAATAAAGTTGGACCCCTGGTCAGTGTGGCTTGGCTAGTTGGAGTGTTGTCTTATGTACCAAAAGGTCATGGGTTCAATTCCTGGTCAGGGCACATACCTATGTTGGGGGTTTAGTCCCCAGTTAGGGTGTGTATGGGAGGCAACCAATCGATGTTTCTCTCTCACATCAATGTTTCTCTCTCACACCAATGTTTCTTTCTCTCTCTCTCTTTCTCTCTCTCCCTTTCCCTCTGTTCCCCTTCTCTAAAAAAAATCAATAAATATATCCTGAAGTGAGATTTAATAATAATAAAATAAAGTAAAATAAAATAAATTTGGACCCTTTCACAAAACTTGACTCAAAATGGATCAAAGACCCAAATATAAGAGCTAACGCTATAAAACTCCTAAAAGAAAACATAGGGTGAAAGCTCCATAACATTGGATTTGGCAATTGTTTCTTGGATATGACACCAAAACCACAGGCAACAAAAGAAAAAAAAATAAACTGTACTGTATTAAAATGTAAAACTTTTGTGCATCAAAAGACATTATCGACAAAATGAAAAGGCAATCCATGGAATGGAATAAAATATTTGCAAATCATATATCTGAAAAGGGATTAATACCTAGAATATATAAAGAACAAAAACTCAGTAACAACTCCCCCACCAACAACCCAATTTAAAAATGAGCAAAGAACTTGAATATACATTTCTCAAAGGAAGATTAAAAATGGCCAATAAGCACATAAAAAGATACTCAGCATCATTAACAATTAGGAAATTGTACCTTAAGACCATAGTGAGATACCACCCCTCAAACCTTAGAATGCCTAATATTACTTTTTTTTCATTTGGAATTTTTATTTTTTAAATATATTTCATTGATTATACTATTACAGTTGTCCCATTTCCCCCCTTCACTCCCCTCCACCCTACATACCCTCTCCCACCCACATTCCCCCCCTTTAGTTCATGCCCATGTGTCACACATATAAGTTCTTTGGCTTCTACATTTCCCATACTATTCTTACTCTCCCCCTGTCTATTTTCTACCTACCATTTATGCTACTTATTCTCTGTACATTTTCCACCTCTCTCCTCCTCCCACTCCCCTGTTGCTAACCCTCCATGTGGTCTCTAGTTCTGTGGTTCTCTTCCTGTTCTAGTTGTTTCCTTAGTTTGTTTTTGTTTTGGGTGTGGTTGTTAATAATTGTGAGTTTGCTGTCATTTTACTATACATGTTTTTTGTCTTCTTTTTCTTAGATAAGTCCCTTTAACATGTCATGTAATAAGGGCTTGGTGATGATGAACTCCTTGAACTTGACCTTATCTGGGAAGCACTTTATCTGCCCTTTCATTCTAAATGAAAGCTTTGCTGGATTGCCTATTAATTTGAAAGAAAGAAAATAATTGTTGGTGAGGATATTGATAATTTGGAACCCTTGTGCACTATTGATGGTAGTGTAAAATGGTACAACCACTATAGAAAACAGTATAACAGTTCCTCAAAAAATTAAAAATAAAATTATCATATGATGTAGTAATGCCATTTCTGGATATATACCCAAAAGAATTGAAAGCAAAATCTTGAGGAAATATTTGTTCAAAGCAGCATTATTCACAATAGCCAAAATGTTGTAGCAAGCCAATCATCTCCACAAAGAAATGAACAGATAAACAAAATGTGATATATATGTATAAAGGAAGAAAATACTAACACATGCTACAGCATGGATGAATCTTGAAGACTTTATGCTAAGTGACAAAAGGACAAATAAATACTATATAATCTCACTTATATGGGGAACCTATAGTAGTCAAATTTATATACACAGAAAGTAGAATGGTGTATGCCAGTGGCTGGGGGAGGGAGAAATGGGGAGTTATTTGTTTAATGAGTACAGAGATCAATTTTAAAAGGTGAAAATAGTTCTGACAATGGATGCTAGTGATAGTTACGTAACAATGTGAATTACTTAATTCCACAGAATTGTACACTTTAAAGTGGTTAAGATGGCAAATTTTGTATGCATATTTTACCACAACTCAAAATAATAAAATTAAAAGAATGGGCATTCTGGCATGAGTGCCTTTGGAGGTGATTGCTTATATTGGCAAGGTAATCTAGAAAATGTGATTAATATATCAGATAAAAACGGTTTGGATGATCTCCTAGTTATTTCCAGGAGGCAGAAAATATATGTGACTAAGATGTCAGTGTGAGACTTATTGCCAGGATGGTAGTGCTTCTAAATTTTGTTGTGATTTGCTGCACAAAGCACCAGTAAGGTACAACTTACATTTGTCTTCTCCTAGGAGACAGTTATAAATAGTGCAGTTGCTGGTTTACCTGATTCTATACACCTTACAGTCCCAGGGAATCCTTCTGAACAAAGTATTACATATGCAATTTACAACCCTCAGAGACATATACTGTCTTATACATTGCCTTAGAAATAGTCTTGTGCACGTATTTCTCCCCTAATAAAACTCAGTCTCCCTCAAACATGGTCTATTTTACCTACCTACCACTCCATTGTTACTGTTATCACCCCTCCTTCCAGCTATATTATCTTACACTTAATAGGTAGTCTTTAAGTTTATTGTATCTATGAATGACTTTGAGCTTCAGATAAATAGAATGAGAGAGCACCTTTAATATCCCTCTCAGAAACTGAGGGCCTGTCTCAAATGTCAAGGCAGTTCCAAACCACCCTGTGTGACTTTAATTTATATTAAAGTCTCTTTGTTTGACTGTAGAACTGGTTCATGGGTCTTCTCGTGCTATAAAACTGGAACTTACACAATTGGCTCTCCCAGTTCTCAGGCCTTCGGATTCAGACTAGAACTACACCACCAGCTTTCCTGGGTTTACAGCTTGCAGACAACATTTCATTGGACTTCTCAGCCTTCATAACCACCTCAGCCAATTATGTCTCTTTATATCTATCTATCTATCTATCTATCTATCTATCTATCTATCTATCTATCTACCTATCTACCTACCTACCTACCTACCTACCTATCATCTTCTATTGGCTCTGTTTCTCTGAATCCTGACTAATATAGAGTTTGACCAAAAGTCCCCTTCATTATATTTAAAATATTTGATCATGGATGAGTCAAAGTTACAGGCTAGTAGTGTCATGGGGGGAGCCAAGTAAAAGGATGCAAAATGGCCCCCAGTGGGGTGAGGTTTAATCTTAACTCCAAGATTAATGTTGTATTTGATCAAGACCATTACTTGCTGACTCAAAAATGGGATATACTACATAGATCAATGGTTCCCAGCCTAGGTTCCTGATCATCTTAACAGACCATAGAGGTAATCATTGTGATTCTCAAGTCATTTACAATATTTTAAAACTTTAAGGAAAACAGAGCATTTTATCATACAGCTGTCCCAGTTACATAAATGTCAAGTTACTTTGCTTTTTCTTGGAATTACAGCAACCAAACACAATAATATTTGTTATCCATGCTGATCAGAAGCTCTGACGCACATGTGCCTGTGTACAAAGTCTGTCCAGTAAATGTCCAGTCATTGTTAATATAACGAGAACAGTTTGCACAAATCAGTGTAACCTGGAAGCCAAGGAGAGTGGACTGCAATGCACAATCATGAACAATGATGACTTTACTAGTCAGTGGGGGTGGTAGACGCCATCAAGTGAGCATGTGCACTGTGTGGCCATCACATTCAAAATGATTAAGCGAGTAAAGCAATGAATCTGTATCAAATTTTGCATTAAGCTTGAAAATTCCTCTGTGAAACTATTTGGATGGTTCAGAAGGCTGCAGCTATGGGTAACCGGCGATTGGCAGCTTCATGACAACATGCCCACTCATGTATCATGTCTTGTGCAAGGTTTTTTAGTGAAACATCAAATCACTCAGCTGACTCAGCCCCCCTGAAGCCCAGATTTGGCACCCTGAGACTTCTGGCTTTTCCCAAAACTAAAATCACCTTGTAGAGGAAGAGATTTCAGACCATCAATGAAATTCAGGAAAATATGATGGGGCAGCTGATGGTGACTTGTAGAACAGTGTGAAGTCCTAAGGTGCCTAATTTGAAGGGGACTGAGGTGTCATTGTCCTGTACACAGTGTTTCTTGTATCTTGTATCTTCTTCAATAAATGTCTCTATTTTTCATATTGCATGGCTGGATACCTTCTGGACAGACCTTGTATATGAACACAGAGAAGTTATTGTTTAATAAGTGCAGCATTTTCAGGAGAAAAAACTATATGAAGCACAGGCCTTATGAAAAAATATAATAGAAGGGTTGAGAGGGTATGAAAAGATTGGAAAGTGCTGATCTAGCTGATGTGTAGGTGAGGTCCCTTGCAACTCTTTTAAGCTCCCACATCTATTTGCTTCTCTTGTCTTTCCCAATGAGGACTATAATCTTCACTTACCTGAGACACTGGACACAGATGAATAATGGACTTCTTGGTCTGCCATAGTCCTTAGGTCTGAGGACATTTGTGAACTACCTGCAGGCCTCTCAAGCTCCCAACATCCAAGCATTCAGTCCTGATTAAGTGAGGGCCCTTCCATAGGCAAAAAATCTGCAAGGTTCCCCACAGTCAGCATACAGACAAGTTCTCTGGAGTTTAGGTGCAATAAGTGTCACTTCATATTTCCTAAAGCCCTTGACAGGTGTGACAGGTTCAGACTCCCACAGAGACATTTTCTGCCCAGTTTGAAGAGGAAATGCTACTAATTGCTTCAAGTTACTTCTTGTTAAAGGCAGCTTTATCTCAGCAGCTTTTGCTGGGAGGAGGGAAAAGGGGTATGGAAAGAAGCTCCCTTGAATTGAAACCTGAATCTGGGGTAAACACAGCTGTGACTTTTTCTAAAATTGGCTTCTATGACCTGGAAACAAGAGCATCTTATATTCCAGTGAAACACATGTTTGTTGAACCTCATTCTGCCTGTTTCTAAACCTCAACCAACTGCAAAAATAACTATTTTTTAAAATAAAATATTTTACAACTAAGCTTACACAGAAGAAGCCATGTCAAGACTGCTAGGAGCACAGAGACATGAAATGGGATGGCCCTGTACCCTTGGATGGAGGTTAAAAATCTAGAGGGATGTCTAGCTACAGAGGTCCTCACTTAGGATGGGGGGTATCAAACACACCTGTGTCTCCCCAGCCCAGAGCACTAGTGTTGGGAAGAGGAGCCCACATAACATCTGGCTGTGAAAACCAGCAGGAATTCCATTTATCCAGGTGAAACAGAAGGCTGCTGGAAATGCAGAAGTCCTTTTAAAGGGGCAACACACAAAATCTCGCTCACAGGAACCCACCCAGAGCTCCAGTGGAGGGATGGTAGCTTATAAGTGCAAGAATCATACAGGGAGAAGCTGCAATATGTGGTTCCAAAGAGAGGCTGGAGAGATAGCTGCCAATGTCCCTCTGTTGAGACCCTCTCCCACACTGCCTAGAATGCCTGGGGGCCTGCACTAGCCTCACCTTGATAACTTTCAGGGACCCCACTCTACCCAACTCCCACACAGCTGTGGGTTCTTCAGAAGCAAAGAGCCAGGGCCTGCATTGCAGTCTTTCTTGAAAAACTCTTGAGGAATTCTGGGCAAGCTCAGAAGGTTCCATAGACACACAAGTAGAGATTGAGTTGTGTGACTTTTGGGTAAGGGCCAATTTCCCCACATGCCCAAACAGTGCCACTGTTCCCATGTTGGATCATCTCCCACACATGCTCTTAGCCTGGGGAGATGTACTAGCTCCATCCTTATGACTCCCTGAGGCCCGACCCTACAAATTCACATACTACTGTAGCCTCTGCTGGTAGCAACCAGCTTGAGTTTGTGCTGCAGTCTTCCTTTAAAAAACTCTAGAATAATTACGGGCTGACTCAGAGAATGCCAGAAACACAAAGAGAGAGGCCGAGTTGTGTGGCTTTAGGGTGAAGGCCATCTTCCTGTGCACCCAATGGGTGCTGCTGTTCCTGTGCAGAGACTTTCATCCACACAGCCAAATCTTAATCTGCTCTGGCCTGATGAAATCTATTGGCTCCACCCTGATGACTTCCTGAGACCCCACCCCACACCAAAGATCCACAGGCACCAAGCATGTGGCAGCTGGCCTCAGTGTACCCTGAGACTATTGCTGAGAGGTCTCACACACAGCTTTAGTGCTGAGCTTGAATCTGTACCAACCTGGTGAACACTCCATGAGAAACTACCTCATGCAGTTTGCATATCATCCAAGGTTCTTTCAGTGGCTGAGCCTAATGGGCATCAAGCTGATGACAGTCAGACACAGGGTTCCTTAAGCCTACTGCTGAACTGTCCCAGCCTGCTACTAGTGGCAGGCAAACTAGTATGCAGGCTGGCCCCTCCCATAAGAAGTCAGCCTCAGCATAGGCAGCTACTAATCTTGGATTGCTCTGTGGGTCCCAAAAGTTAGCCCAGGGCAACTCACAAGCAGAGTCTGACATTGACCTGCACCTTAGTCCTTCCCGAGGGACCAAAAAACCAATACACCTTCAGACCACAGCACAGCATCACCCAATTAGTTCCATAAGTGTCACACCCAAAAGGAGGTCTCAAAGGCATCAGACTCTACTGGGGCAAAATCTACTTCATGAGGTCAGTCCCTGGACATCAGCTTATACTCTTTGGTCATAGCCAATCCTCATAATAAGCCAGCCTGAAGGACAACCCCACCCACAAATGTGCCAGCAGCAATCAAGTCTCAACTACAACAAAAGGGCTCAAATAACCCACATAAGGAATACCCCTGGAGCAACCAGATCAGGTGATCAGGGAGACTGTGCCATTGGTCCACAATGGACACCTATTATATAAGGTCACCATAACAAGACTAGGAGATACAGCAGATCTACCTAATACTCAGAAACAAGCACGAGAATCAGCAAAAATAGGAAAATTAAGAAACATGTGATCTCACCCTGCAGTACAATGGCTCACATACCATCTTGATGCTTGCAGTCCTCCTGAGGCACAAAGGTGGAACTGCTTATGGTCTCCTGGAATTAAGACGCCAGCCAAGATGGAGGCATAAATAGAAACACTTCACTTCCTTGTACAACCAAAAGAAGGATAACGACCAATTTAAAAACAATAAACAACCAGAAGTACCAGAAAATCAAGATACATGGAACCCCGACAACCAAGTAGTTAAAGAAACATTCACCTAGACCAGTAGGAGGGGCAGTGATGGGAGACGGGCAGCAGAGCAGAGAGGATGTGTAGCAAGGCAGCAGCTGCTGAGGGCAAGGGGGTAGTGGCTGAACAGAAAACTAATGACTCAAAGCTAGCTGTAAAATACTGTGGGGGGTGCCACAATGGGAGAAACTCCCAGTCTCACAGGAGCATTTGTTGGAAAGTGGTGCTAAAGCAGTATAAGCAAGCGGCATTGTTTCCTCTCTGATGTCTCCTCCACAGACAGCATGACAACACAGTAAAGAGGGTTGCCCTGCCCTGGCAAATACATAAGGCCCCACCCCTTTACAAGATAACAGGTGCACTAAGACAAAGAAATATGGCCCAAATGAAAAAACAGATCAAAACTCCAGAAAAAGAACTAAGTAATGAGGAGATAGCCAACTTATCACATGCAGAGTTCAAACCACTGGTAATCAGGATGCTCACAGAAATGATTGAGTATGGCTGCAAAATAAAGGAAGAAGTAAAGGCTGTGCAAGGTGAAATAAAGGAAAGTATACAGGGAACTGATAGGGAAGGGAAGAAAACTGGGACTCAAAACAATGATTTGGAACACAAGAAAGAAACAAACATTCAACCAGAACAGAATGAAGAAACGAGAATTCAAGAAAATGAAGACAGGCTTAGGAAACTCTGGGACAACTTTAAATATTCCAACATCCCAAAACTAGGGGTGCCAGAAGGAGAAGAGGAAGAGCAATAAATTAAAAACTTATTTCAAAAAATAATGAAGGAGAATTTCCCCAGTCTGGCAAAGGAAATAGTCTTTCAGGAAGTCCAGGTAGCTCAGAGTCCCAAAGAAGTTGGACTCAAGGAAGCACACACCAAGGCACATCATAATTACATTACTCAAGATTAAAGATAAGGAGAGAATCTTAAAACAAAAGGAAAGGAGACAGTTACCTACAACGGAGTTCCCATAAGACTATCCACTGATTTATTTCTTTTTTTTCCATTTTCATCAATAACTTTATTGATTTTTATATTTAAAAAATATTTTATTTATTATGCTATTAAAGTTGTCCCATTTTCCCCTTCATTCCCCTCCACCCTGCACACTCCCTCCCATCCACATTCCCCCCTTTAGTTTATGTCCATGTGTCATAAGTTCTTTAGCTTCTACATTTCCCACACTACTCTTGCCCTCCCCGTTTATTTTCTACCTACCATCTATGCTACTTGTTTTCTGTACCTTTTTCCCCTCTCTCCTCCCACTCTCCTGTTGCTAACCCTCCATGTGATCCCCATTTCTGTGGTTCTGTTCCTGTTCTAGTTGTTTCCTTAGTTTGCTTTTGTTTTTGTTTTAGGTGTGGTTGTTAATAACTGTGAGTTTGCTGTCATTTTACTGTTCATATTTTTTTATTAGATAAGTCCCTTTAACATTTCATATAATAAGGTCTTGGTGATGATGAACTTCTTGAACCTAACCTTATCTGAGAAGCACTTTATCTGCTCTTCCATTCTGAATGAAAGCTTTGCTGGATAGAGCAGTCTTGGATGTAGGTCCTTGCCTTTCATGACTTGGAATACTTCTTTCCAGCCCCTACTTGCCTGTAAGGTCTCTTTTGAGAAATCAGCTGACAGTCTGATGGAAACTCCTTTGTAGGTGACTGTCCTCTTATCTCTTGCAGCTTCTAGAATTCTCTCCTTCATTTTAATCTTGGCTAATGTAATTGTGATGTGCCTTGGTGTGTTCCTCCTTGGGTCCAACTTCTTTGGGACTCTCTGAGCTTCCTGGACCTCCTGGAGGTCTATTTCCTTTGCCAGATTGGGGAAATTCTCCTTTATTATTTGTTCAAATAAGTTTTCCACTTGTCGCTCTTCTTCTTCCCCTTCTGTTACTCCTACAATTTGGATGTTGGAACATTTAAAGATGTCCTGGAGGTTCCTAAGCCTCTCCTCATTTTTTGAATCCTTGTTTCTTAATTCTTTTTCTGTTTGGTTGTTTCTTTCTTCCTTCTGGTCCACTCCATTGACTGGAGTCCCAGTTTTCTTTCCATCACTATTGGTTCCCTGTGCATTTTCCTTCATTTCACTTAGTGTAGCCTTCATTTTTTTCATCCAATTTGTTACCAAAATCAACCAGTTCTGTGAGCATCCTGATCACCAGTGCATTGAACTGTGCATCTGATAAGCTGGCTATCTCTTGGTCGCTTAGATGTATTGGCTCTGGGGCTTTGATCTGTTCTTCCATTTGAGCCTTTTTTTGGGGGGGGGTCTGGTCATGCCTGTTATGTATGAGGGGCAGAGCTTTAGGTGTTCATCAGGGCGTGGCAACCCACATCACTGGGTTGTGACACCGTATGTGGGGGTGGGGTCGGAGAGGGAACAATGCTCTGCTCTCTCTTGGATTTCAGTCCCTTCTGCCGCTTCCCACAAGCAAATTGGGCCCTTCTGGTGCTGGCTCCCAGGTGGGTAGGCTTGTGTATGTTCTAGGACCCTGTGGGTCTCTCCAACAAACTCTCCTGTGAGGCTGGGAGTCTCTCCCGGCACCTCAACCCCCACAAGTTTTTTCAATCAGTGCTTTTAGGCTTTATTTCCCAGCACTGGGGCCCTGGGTTGCGCGGTCTGTCTCGCTGCCCATTTTCACCTGGCTTATCTGCATGCGAATATGGGACTGTGGTCAGCCAGCCTCCTTGTGCACCTCACTGGGTTTGCTTATTGCCACCCTGCACCCAGGGTCTGCCAGCCACCATCTGCATGCCCGGGGTCACCAGCCACTGCTTTTTTGCTGCCACAACCTCTCTCCATTGGCCGCTGACTCCACCTCTCTTACCAGTCTGGATGAATGGTTGTCGGACTTCCGTACAGTTCAATTTTCTGTTAGTTCTGGTTATTCTTTTTGTTTCTAAATTTTTTCTTGTCCTTAATTTTGGTTGTGTGAGGAAGCACAATGTGTCTACCTATGCCTCCATCTTGGCCAGAAGTTATCCACTGATTTCTCAAAAGAAACTTTGCAGGCAAGAAGGGGCTAGAAAGAAATATTTAATGTCATGAAAGTCAAGGACCTATATGCAAGATTGCTCTCTCTGGCAAAGCTTTCATTTAGAATGGAAGGGCAGACAAAGTGCTTCTTGGATAAGGTCAAGTTGAAGGAGTTCATCATCACCAAGCCCTTATTATATGAAATGTTAAAGGGACTTATCTAAGTAAAGGAAGAAGATCAAATGTATGAACAGTAAAATGACAACAAACTCACAATTATTGACAACCACACCTGAAACAAAAACAAAAAACTAAGCAAACAACTAGAACAGGAATAGAATCACAGAAATAAAGATCACATGGAGGGTTATCAGCAGGGAGGGGAGAGAATGGGGGAAAGGGTACATGGAATAAGAAGCATAATTGCTAGGTAGAAAATGGACAGGGGGAGATTAAGAATAGGATCGGAAATGGAGAAGCCAAAGAACTCACATGTACAACCCCTGGATATAAACTAAGGGAGGGGGAATGCTAGAGGGTGGGGGAGTGCAAGGCAGTGGGGGATAAAGGAGAGGAAAACATTGGGCAACTATAATAGCATAATCAAAACATACTTTAAAAAGATATATAAATATCAAAAATAAAATGGCAATAAATACATACCTATTAAGTATCACTTGAAGTGTACATGATTAAATGCTCTAATCAAAAGCCATAGGGGTAGCTGAATGGATAGGAAAAAAAGGCCCATATATACACATTGTCTACAAGAGACCCGCTGAAGATGGAAAGGCACACAGAGACTAAAAGCAAAGGATGAAAAAATATATTTCATTCAAATGGCAGCAACAAACAAAACTTGGGATAACATTACTTAGACATAATCAACTTTAAAGCAAAGGGTTTTAAATTTTTTAATCACTTTATTGTTCAGTTACAGTTGTCTGCATTTTCTCCCCAACCCTCCAACCCCAGCCAAACCCACCTCCCTCCCTTGCTTCCACCCTCTCCCTTGGTTTTGTCCATGTGTCCTTTATAATAGTTCCTGAAAACCCTTCTCACTGTCCCCTCCCCGATCCCCTCTGGCTATTCTTAGATTGTTCTTAATTTCAATGACTCTGGTTATATTTTGTTTGCTTTTTACTTTTGTTGATTATATTCCAGTTAAAGGTGAGATCATATGGTATTTGTCCCTCACTGCCTGGCTTATTTCACATAGCATAATGCTTTCCAGTTCCATCCATGCTGTTGCAAAGGGTAGGAGCTCCTTCTTTCTCTCTGATGTGTAGAATTCCATTGTGTAACTGTACCATAGTTTTTTTTTTGTTTGTTTGTTTGTTTTTTTTTATCCATTCATTTACTGACCGGCACTTAGGCTGCTTCCAACACTTCGTTATTGTAAATTGT
>PVKM010001708.1:23331-73763 GCA_004027735.1 Carollia perspicillata
TAAATTGTGCTGCTATGAACATTGGGGTGCATAGGTTCTTTTGGCTTGGTGTTTCAGGGCTCTTATGGTATAATAATCCTAGCAGTGGAATTGCTAGGTCAAAAGCCAGTTCCAGTTTTAGTTTTCTGAGGAAATTCCATACTGTTTTCCACAGTGGCTGCACCAGTCTGCATTCCCACCAACAGTGCACTAGGGTTCCCTTTTCTCCACATTCTCTCCAACACTTGTTTGTTGATTTCTTTATGATGGCCATTCTGACTGGTGTGAGGTGGTATCTCATTGTGGTTTTAATTTGCATTTCTCTGATGGCTAGCGATACTGAGCATCTTTTCCTGTGTCTCTGGGCCCTCTGTATGTCCTACTTGGCGAAGTGTCTGTTCAAGTCTTTTGCCCATTTTATAATTGGGTTTTCTGTCTTCCTGGAGTGGAGTAGTGTGAGTTCTTTATATATTTTGGAGATTAAACCCTTGTCCAAGGTGTCATTGGCAAATATGTGTTCCCATATGGTTGGTTCTTTTTTTTAATGCTATTTTCTTTAACCATGCAGAAGCTTTGTAATTTGATGAGGTCCCATTTCTTTATTCTATCCCTTATGTCCCTTGTAAAGCAAAGGTTTTAATATGAGACAAAAAATATATTAGACATTGATGAAAAAATGAATCCAACAGAGGATATACACTAGTAAACATTTACGCAGCCCCACATAAGAGCACCTAAATATGTAAACCAAATGTTGATGTACATTAACAGAGAGCTTGGAAATCAAACAGTAGTTGTAGGGGACATTGACATTAATGGATAGATCATCCAAAAAGAGAATCAAGAAGGAGAAGCTGCCTTAAATGACACATTTGACCAGATACATTTAATTGATATTTTTACAGCACCTCACCCCAAAGCAGCAGAATATACATCCTTTTCAAGTGCACACAGAATGTTTTCCAGGATAGACCACATGTTAGGCCACAAAACAAATCACAATAAATTTAAGAGTATAGAAATTCATATGTAGCATCTTCCCAGAAAAAAAAACAGTATGAAAGAAAACATTAATTACAAGAGGAAAACTGAAAAACACAAAAACAAATGGAGGCAAAATAATATGCTAGTAAACAATGAATGGTTTAACAATGAAATTAAAAAAGAAATGAAAACATACCTTGAGAAAAATGAAAATAAAAACACAAGAGCCCCAAATCTAAGGGGCACAGGAAAATCAGCCCTAATAGACAGATGCATAGCAATACAGGCCTACATGAAATAATAAGAAAAAGAAAAATCTAAAATAAAAATTCTAACCTAACACCTTATAAAAATTAGGAAAATAAGAACAAAGCCCAAGTGAGCAGAAGAAAGAAAGTAATAAAAATCAGAGTGGAAATAAAATAGAATCCAAAAAAAATACAAAAGATAAATAAAATGAAAAGTTGGTTCTTTGAAAAGATAAACAAGATGGATAAAACTTTAACCACAGACATCAGAATAAAAAGAGAGGACCAAAATAAATAAAATGAGAAATAAAAGAAGTGACAATTAACAGCATAGAAATACAAAGGATTGTAAAAAAATAAAACAATTACATGCCAACAAACTGCATAATCTGGAAGAAATGAATAAATTCCTAAAAACGCAATCATACCAGAGTGATTTGTAAAGAATCAAAACACCTGCGCAGACCAATGACAACAAACACAGTCAAAGTAGTAACCAAGAAACTCCCCAAAAATAAAACCCTGAACGGTGCGGCTCAACTGGTGAATTTTGCCAAACACTCAAACAAGAATTAACACCTATCCTTCTCAAACTATTCTGCCATTCAAAAAAAATCAAAAGCAGGAAATACCCTCAAGCTCATTTGACTAGTCCAGTATTTTACTGACTTCAAAACCAGATAAAGACATTACAAAGAAAGATTGTTAGAGGCCAACATCCCTAATGAACATAGATGTAAATGTCCTCAATAAAATATTAATAAATCAATATCAGCAATACTATAAAAAGATCATATACCCTGATCGAATAGGAATTATTCCCGGTATGCAAGTTTGTCTCAACATTCACAAATCAATTAACATGATACACCAAATAAACAAAATGAATGATAAAATAATATGATCATATTAATAGATGCAGAAAAAAAATTTTGTCATAGCCCTGGCTGATGTGGCTCAGTGGATTGAGTGGTACCCTGCAAACCAAAAGGCTGCCAGTTCAATTCCCAGTCAGGGCACGTTCCTCGGTTGGGGGCCAGGTCCCCAGTTGGTGGCATGCAAGAAGCAACCAATGTTTCTCTCACACACTGATGTTTCTCTTCCTCTCTTTCTTCTTCCCTTCCCCTCTCTCTAAAAATGAATATATAAAAGCTTTAAATTTTTATTTTTATTTATTTTATTTTTAAAATATTTTGGTTTTTTATTGCTGTTTAAGTACAGTTGTCTCCATTTTCCCTTACTAATTCCTCCCACCCCAGCCATTCCCACCTCCCACCCTTGATCTAACTCCTCTTTGGCTTTGTCCTTGTGCCCCTTATACATGTCCCTGACCAACAATTCCCTCTTCTCCCCCCATTATCCCCTCCCACCTACCCTCTGGTTACTGTCAGTTTGTTCTTTATTTCAATATCTCTGGTTATATTTTGCTTGCTTGTTTTGTTGATTAGGTTCCACTTATAAGTGAGATAAAATGGTACTTGTCTTTCACCCCTTGGCTTATTTCACCTAGCATAATGCTCTCCAGATCCATCCATGTTGTGGCAAATGGTAGCAGCTCCTTCTTTTTCTCTGCTGCATAGTATTCCATTGTGTAAATATACCATCGTTTTTTGATCCACTTATTTACTGATGGGCACTTAGGTTGGTTCTAGCACATGGCTATTGTACATTGTGCTGCTATGAACATTGGGGTGCATAGGTTCTTTTGGATTGGTGTTTCAGGATTCATAGGGTTTAGTCCCAGCAGTGGAATTGCTGGGTCAAAAGGCAGTTCCACTTTTACTTTTCTGAGGAAATTCCATACTGTTTTCCACAGTGGCTGCAAAAGCTTTAAAATTTTTTGACAATATCCAGCACAAATTTATGATAAAAACCCTCAGCTAAGTGGGAATAGAAGGAATATAGCTAAACATAATAAGGCCATATGTGACAATCCAACAGCTCAATGGGGAAAAACTAAGTTTTCCTTAAGATCAGGAACAAGACAGGGATGTCCACTTTTACCAATGTTCTTCAACATAGTACTGAAAGTCCTGGCCAAGGTAATCAGAAAATAAAAAAATAAAAGCCATCCAAGTTGTAAAGGAAGATGTAAACTGTAAAGGAAGATGATTACTTTCAGATGACACAATATTATATATATAGAAACTTTAAAATCCTATCTAAAAACTACTAGAGCTAATAAATTCAGTCAAGTGGCATGATACAAAATAGTTACTCAGAAACCAATTGCATTTTTTCACACCAATAATGAACTATCAGAAAAAGAAACTAAAAAAACAAATTCCATTTACAACTGTATCAAAGGACACTTAGGAATAAATTTAACCAAGGAAGTAAAAGACCAGTACTTGCCAAATTATAAGGCATTGTAGAAAGAAATTAAAGAAGGTACAAATAAATGCAAGCATACATGGAGCTCATGGATAGGAAAAATAATATCGTTAAAACTTCCATACTAATTTTTATTGCAATATATAGATTCAGTGCAATTCCTATCAAAATACCAATGACATTTTTCATAGAACTACAACAAATAATCCTAAAATTTATACAGAACCACAAAAGACCTTGAATAAAAACAGCAATCTTGAGAAAAAAGAACAAAGTTGGACGTATCACACTAACTGATATCAAACTATACTACAAGATGATAGTAATCAAAACAGTGTTGTACTGGCATAAAAATAGACACATAGATCAATGGAACAGAGTAGGAAGCACAGAATGACGAAATGTCCTGGCTGTTATAGCTTAGTGAGTTGAGTGTGGGCCTGCGAACCAAAGGGTCGCTGGTTCAATTCCCAGTCAGGGCACATACCTGGGTTGCAGGCCAGGTTCCACTGGGGCATGTGAGAGGCAACCACACACTGATGTTTCTCTCCCTCTTTTTCTCTTTCCCTTCCCCCCTCTCTAAAAATATATAATGAAGTAATGCAAGAATATACAATGGGGTAAAGGCAGTCTCTTTAATAAATGATGTTTAGAAAATTGGACAAATAACATACAAAACATGAAACTAGACCACCTTCTTCACCATATACAAAAATAAACTAAAAATGGATTAAAGGCTTAAAAGCAAGTCTTGAAGCCATAAAATTCCTAACAGGAAACATAGGCAGTAAATAAACTCTGATATTGCTCTTTGTAACATTTTTAAAAGTATATCTCCTTGAGCAAGGAAATAAAAAAATACAGTATGGGACTAAGCCAAACTAAAAAGTTTTTGCACAGCAAAGAAAACCATCAACAAAACAGAAAGACAAGCTACCAAATGAGAGAATGATACATCTGAAAGGGGTTACTAATCGAAGTGTATAAAAATCTCATACAACTCAACATCAAAAATGCAAACAATCCATTTAAAAAATAAGCAGAAGACTGCATAGATACTTCTCCAAAGAGGACACACAGATGGCCAATGGACATATAAAAAGATGCTCAAATTCACTAGCCATCAGAGAGATGCAAATTAAACCACAAGTTATTACCTTACACCTGTCAGAATGGCTATCATCAATAAATCAATAAACAACAAATGTGGCAAGATGTGGAGAAAATGGAACTCCCACATGAGAATGTAGATTGGTGCAACAACTATAAATAAACATTATGGAGGTTCCCTAAAAAATTAAAAATGGAATTGCCTTAATTCCAGCAATTCCATTTCAAGGTATTTATTCAAAGAAATCCAAAACAGTAATTCTAAAATGTATATGCATCCCTATGTTTATTGCAGTGTTATTCACAATAGCCACTATATGGAAGCAACCTAAGTGCCCATTAATGCACATGAGTGGATAAAAAAGCTGTAGTATATACAAGTATATACAATGGAATATTACCCGACCATAAAAAAGAATGAAATCTTACCATGTGGGACAGCATGGATGAACCTAGAGGATATTATGCTAAATGAAATAAGTGAGACACAGAAAGACAAATATCATATGTTTTCACTAATGTGTAGAATCTAAAGAACAAAATAAAGAAACAAACAAAATAGAAACAGTCATAGATACAGAGAACAGACTGATGTTTACTGGAATGGGGTGAGATTAGGGGACTGAGCGAAAAAGACACAGGTATTGAGAACTACAAATTGCTAGTACAAAATAATCACAGGGATGTAAAGTACAGCATAAAAAATGTGGACAATAATATTGTTATAACTGTGTGTGGTACCAATTGGGTACTTGCAATATTGAGGGGATCACTCTGTAAAGCACATAATTGTATAACCAGTCTGCTGTACACCTGAAAATAATGCAAAATAATGTTGAATGCCAACTGTAATTGAAAAATTAAATTAAAAATATTTTGGCATGGCCAAGAATTCTTTTTAGAGGAATTTGTTTTTCACTTAAAATCTTGAACTTTCTCAATCCTGCAGTCCTCACTAATTTGCAGGTGCACACTCCCATGCAACCACACACATGCCACACACACACACCAGCCCTGCACAAGCATGGGACTGAGATGCAGCTACCAGTTAGCATGGCTCCTGGCTTTCCACTGGGAAAAAATAGAGCCAAGAACTAAAAAGTTGAAACTGTCAAGCACTTCTGAACAACTACTACAAATTGACATTTGGCCAATGCAAAGAGAATGAAAGGAGGCAAGGGCAAGCTAGCAGTAAATTAAACGGATTAAAGCAGAAGCACAGTGAGATTCAGTGGGATAAGGTCTGGCTTTTCAAGACCAGAGACCAAGAATAACAGAGCATTTTAATTTTTTTTTATTTTTTAATCTCATCATCATGCTTTTTTGCTGTGTGTCTTGAGCAAGTACCTTAATCTCTTGGTGCTTTGGTGTTTCAAACCCACAGAACTATTTAGAATGATAAACTATCACCCCTCTGTTCCAGGAGGTCTTGATAGTAGAATATCTTTTTTCATGTATTCCAATTAACTTAACCGAAATTGTACTCAGCAATTCTAATCATGTTGTGTGTGTGTGTGTGTGTGTGTGTGTGAGAGAGAGAGAGAGAGAGAGAGAGAGAGAGAGAGAGAGAGAGAGAGAGAGAGAGAGTGGTGAGACTTTTTCTCTCTATCTCTCATTAAAAAATGCTGAAGTTTTAAAGACTTTCATTTTCTTTGTGCTCTAGCTCTTAAAAAATTGAGCACCACACCCTACCAACTGGAAATAAAACAATCACTGTCTTTTCCTCAGAGTCAGCTTATCTAAGCTAGGCAGCCCCAGAATTGGCTCCCTGTGGACCACAAGGGAGCCTCCTAACCCTTGGTTTGGAAGTAGACGGGTTTATCAGAGCATCCCTTGGTCAGACCCTAAGTCATTTCAGTGCACATTTCACCTGTCTTGAGTGATACCTTCAGGAGCAGAGATCTTGGAAATGCAAACCTGGGTTTTATTTTTTAGAAAAACAAGATCTGATCAAACTTGCTGGGGAATACACTATGATCTTGTTTCCTTCTCTACACAAGTCTCTACATATGTGATATTAATGCCTGTGGATCCCAAGAAAAAAGATACCTACTATGATCTCACCTTTAACAGGAACACAAACAACAAAACAAACAAGCAAGCAAAATATAACTAAAGACATTGAAATAGAAAACAGGATGACAGTAACCAGAGGGGAGAGGGGAGGGAATTTCAGGGGGAAAGGGGAAGGGGTCACAGGAACAAGTATAAAGGGCACATGGACAAAAACTAAGGGAGGTGGAAATGGGAGGGAGGTGGGGAGCACTAGGGGAGTGGGCTGGGATGGGAGTAAAAGACAGAAAACTGTACTTGAATAACAATTAAAATAAAATTTAAAAAAAGAAGAAGAACTCCTGGTGGCTAACTGGGCTCAAATTGAAAAGCAGAGCCCAGCAGCTGTTTCTAAAGAGGCACCTCTCACACAAACCACACTGAACTGCCTTCCTGCACCATGTTCCTGCCATCTGAGTCAGCCCTTATAAAGGAGTTCCTGGAATTGTGTTTCAACCAATAAAAGTGAAGTTTTCATTATCCAAATGGTGCTGCACAGCTATATCCCCATCAGCATCTTTACTGATCAATCAGAGCAGCTCCATTCCTACCAATCAGGACAGTGCTTTTCAAAGCAAACTGCAAGAATTTGGAGTTCTTTTATGCATGAGGACAAACCAATCAAGACCAAGATTTGGGACTTCTGTCTATACAAGTTATCTCCCTTCTGATTTGGAGAACACACTTTCACCAGACTGAAGATTGCATTTCCTTGGAAGATGGCTTAGTCAATGAGTATGGAGCAGACTAGCACAAAACAGAGTAGAGCAGAGCTGTCTAATCGAAGAGGGCCCTCACCCCAGGTCTGCCTTGCCCCAGGGCCACCTCACAGCTGTGCTGCTTCATAACTGAGCTGTAACACTACTGAGCTGCTACACAGCAGGGCTGTTCTCACAGCTGTGCTGTATCACAATTGAGCTATTTTACACTGAATAAAGTTTCCTTCTTCACTGCACACCAAATTGGGGATTCCTGTTGGTGTTAAATTAGCAACAAAAACCATTGCTTGGCACTCCATGGTGCCCAATGTGCAGCTGTAAAGTAATGACCCGATCTCCTGACACTCTCTTGAAACCAATGCATCTTGAAGCCAATGTAATTTGTGCCTGCATGAGTCCCTTGTGCTCAAGTTGTCTTCCAGGTGGTACCTGAGGGTCTTGGGTAAGTCCTCTGAGATCTCAGATCTCCCATGCTTACTTTTGAGGTCTGAGAGACTTTATTCAGTTTATGTGGGAGACCCTTATCTGGTGACCTCAGTTCATGTGATTGGACCAAGAGGACTCCTACATATGATTTGGGTTTGATGACTACAGGGGGTATCCCTCAGTTGTGTTTGTCACCATGGAGAGTATCTTCCAAGGAGGGTTTTCCTCCATCATGTTAATATACTGGAGAGAGTATCCACCAGATTGGGACTAGGCCTTGTCCATAAGATTTGTGAGGATACTAACAGTAATGGGCACTTTTGGGAGGTAGAGAGGAGCACCACCCATAAGAAGGAGTGCAAAATGGGTAATTCATGGTCTATATTTTTACGTGTTACTCAGCTACCACCTGGGACTTTGGCTGATTACATGTACCAAAATTATGGTCCAGAAAATTGCAATTGGCCAGGCCTCTGGCCAAAACTCACACAACATGATCGCAAGCTTTGTTGGCCAAGATGTGGTTCCTTTGAAACCCCAAAGCTCATCTGCATGCTCAATTAGAACAAAGAAAATACAGTATCTCCCAGAAACAATGGGAAGCCTTTTTTTTTTTAATTGGTAACTTTAGACCTCTAATTAAAATCAAGAGGCTACTATTGTCTCCCTTAGAAAAAAATAATTCTAAGTTGGGTAAATGCCTTCATAAATTAAAAAGGAAACCAGCACTCATGAAACTGGAACAGAAGGAGAATCATTGGTCTTCCTCTGACCCTGTACTTGTGACTCTAAAACCACATTTACTGAAAATCCTCGGAAGATTCCTCACTTACCAGCACCCCCCTTGCCTACCACCCTGCCTACCATCTGCACCTTTCCTTTCCTTTCCTTTCCTTTCCTTTCCTTTCCTTTCCTTTCCTTTCCTTTCCCTTCCCCTTCCCCTTCCCCTTCCCCTTTCCTTTCCTTTCCTTTCCTTTCCTTTCCTTTCCTTTCCTTTCCTTTCCTTTCCTTTCCTTTCCTTTCCCCAACTTCTTTGTCTCTAAATAAGCAGCCACCATCTGATGCTCAGGCCTTACCTCCAAAGCCATTTTTCGGTCTTTTCCCCAGGAATATCTGCTACTTTTAAAACTCAGACACTTGAGGCCAGTCACTTTACTTTCCGAGCTTTCCAATTTTATTGTGAATACTTGCTTTCTATTGCGTGTGTGTGTGTGTGTGTGTGTGTGTGTGTGTGTGTGTGTGTGTTGATAAGCCCACCTTAACAGGGAAGCTTAAAGGAGAGGATTTTAAAATTCTCAGAAAAAATAGAGTGCATTTTTTAAATTATGTTTCATTGATAACATTGTTACAGTTATCCCAATTTTCCCTTTTTCCCCCCCTCCACCCACCTCCTCCACTCCCTCAGGCAATCCCCCTACCATTGTTTATGTCCATGGGTCATGTGTATAAATCCTTTGGCTACTCCATTTCCTACACTATACTTTAAATCCCCATGGCTATTCTATAACTACTTATTTGTACTTGTTCTGATTGGTTGTTTTTTGCTTCCTTGTATTCCAAATTGTTGATTTGATTCTCAGCTTTATCCACTCTACTGCTGTTTCTAGTAAATTGTTCTTTATTCAGTTAGTGTATCCTCCATTTCTGACTGAATCTTTTTTATGCTGTTGAGGTCCTCACTAAGTTCCTTGAGCACCCTTTTAATCAAGGTTTTGAACTCTGCAACCAATAGATTGCTTATCTCCATTTTGTTTAGTTTTTTCTAGAGTTTTGATCTATTCTTTCATTTGGGCCATGCTTCTTTTTCTCCTCATTTTGGTGGCCTTCCTGTGTTTGTTTCTATGTATTGGGTAGAGCTTCTATGACTCCCTATCTTGGTAGTGTGGCTTAATGTAGTACATGTCCTGTGGAGTCCAGTGCCACAGCCTCCCCATCACCCAGTCTTGGCACTCAAAGTGTGCCTTTGTGTGAGTTGAATACACCCTCCTCTTGTAGTCAAGCCTTGATTGCTATTGGCAGGTCAATGGGATGGATTTACTCAGGCTAGTCAGCTGCAAGGATTGGCTGTGACCACTGAACACCAACCTCCACCCTCCATGGAGGATCTGTTGTGCAGAGGCAGGGTGGTGATGCTCTGACATGGTCTGTAGCTGTCCAGTGGGTGCATAGGCCCTGGGGTTTCCTCGGTGGTGTAAGCCAAGGTCAGCTCCCACCTGTGTTTTGCCCAGGGCCACCCTGCCTAAGCTATAAAGCAATCTGAGATGGCTGCTACTTGTGCTGGGCTTGGAAATTCCCAGGTGAAGCCAAGCTATGAATCTAGGCTGGCTGCTGTGAGTGCCAGGTCTGGAGCCACTTAGCAAGAGGTATGGGGGCTGGGAGCACACTGAGGCTGGCTGATGCTTGTTTTATAGGATTTAGGAAGTTGTGAAGCATGAGCCAAAACCAGCCATTCATACAAAAAAGTCACAGTTAATAGTTTGGGCAGGGCCATAAGTTGAGTGGAGTGGAGATTTAGGAAATCACCAGAGCAGGGCAAACATTGTTAGCCAGGTTGATACAGTCTCAGATATGGCACCTGCCTGCCAGGTCTGTGGGGGGAGGGCTCAGAAAAGGGACAGTGGCTTCTATCCCTCTTTATGGCTGAGAGAAAGCTGTCCCCCAACACTTGCCTTGATGCCAGACATTTCAGTTCCTCTCCATATGCAACTAGTGCCTTTCAAGCAGCTACCCTGGTGCTGGAGCTCAGAGAGGGTGAATCTGAATAAATCCATTTGTGGGTTCTTTAAGGGGAACTGTTTGGGACTGCAGAAGTTTCTTCTACCGACTCAATCCCCACTGGGTTTTGCAGCTAGAAGTTATGGGGACTTATCTTCCTGGAAATGGAACCCTGCCCTGGGTGTCCTGATGTTGGGCTGGGACTCATCATTCCCAAGATATCCCTCCCAAATTTTTATCTTCCATCCATGAATGTGAGACCAGCCCACTCCACATGTCTGCCCCTCCAACCAGTTTGGTTGGATATGATTTCTTTAATTCTGTAGTTGTCAGACCTCCATTCAACTTGATTTCAGATGGTTCTGAGTGATGGTTGTTTTATACTTTAGATGTAATTTTGATGTGGTTGTGCGAGGAGGTGAATCGTGTTTACCTATGCTGCCATCTTGACTGGAAGTCTCCTAGAGTGCTATCTTTTGTTTTAAAAACAGCTTTAAGGGAATTCTTACAGCATGCAAAAACTTCGGCCATCTGAGCAAAACTTCAACTTAGTTCATCTGCCAGAAAACATATTTGGATCCATAATTTTCCTTTAAAGTTTTGTATTGTGTTGTCTGTGTGTTTATGTATGTCTATGTATGTATATTATAAATACAGTATGTTTCTACTACTAGATGGTATTGCCAAAAATTGATTTGTAAATTTAAATTTAGATTGTAAAAGAGTCCTATTTAATTGGCTTAAAACAAATGAGTGCTCATACAAATTGGAGACATAACAGAAACTAATGCAATTGCTTTGAAGTGCACATGATCTAAGATTAATTCTTAGTAAATAAATACTGGCTAAGAATGTTGGTTTAATTAAGGACATGTAGTTTTCCAGTGCTGTCTAGCTTTAGAGCTAGCAGGACAGATGGAAAACTGGGGTAATAATTTGAGAGACATTACTGTGCTATTTTACAAGGCTAAAGGGCAAAAGATTCCTCAGATTAAGATCTAGACACTTGTGACAGGAGAGGCAAGATGGCAGAAGAGTAAATAGAAGCCACACTAATCTCCTCCTAGGACCAATCTGGAATTACAACTAAATTGAGGAGAAATCACCCAGAACAAACAACTGAACAATGGCAAGAGAGAAGCCTTATAACCTCAGACAGACAGGAGAATCATCTTCAGTACTAACTGACTGGTAAGGAGTGTGTTGGAGACTCAAGAGGGCTGGCTGGACGTCCACAGGTGGTAGCACCAGAGGGAAAATTAAACAACTGATTGGATCCCCCTGAGAAGTGTGGGGTCTAAACCCTAAGCTGGGATCCCCAGTCTAGAACCCTAGAGCCCAAAAATATACACAGGTAACCGGCAGTGAAAAGCGTCAGGGATGCTCTCTGCCAGAGACAGACAGCTGAAGACACAAATAGCTGTTTAGAGGGCCAACACACAAATTTTCATTTACAGAGACTTGCTGGGGCTCCAGCAAAGGTGGGGGCAGAGTGGGCTGGAGATAACTGAGGAGAGACGGGGGATGAAAGTTTGAGGGAGAGAGCTGAGAGAGTAGCCACTGGGATCCCAGTGGTAAGTCATCCTCCATACTGCAGCAGCCATCCTGCTCAGGCAAACCACTCCCTTATGAGCAGCAGCAGCCTGAGGGGAAACAACAGCCCCACCCCCAGGAGAGATTCATCCCTGGCTCTGTGGTGCTTAAACCTGACTGCTGAGTGTAAAGTGACTAGATAAACAACTGAAGGAGACAGCCATGGACAGTAGATTCCTGTAAGTCTAGGAGCAGGCTGCCTAAGTTTAGGTGGGGCAAACATCTGACATCACCAGGGACAGATCCAGAAAGGAAAAACAGTGGTAAATACTAGAGGCTACCAAGATGAAATCCACTGTGGTCTTCTCCATGATTAGTGATATTTTCTTTCCTGCATAGCTTTTTAATATTCATTTCTTGTCCATCAAATTTATGCATATTAAGTCACTAGATTTTATACTATAGTTTATTTCTCTCCTTTCTTATAATAGTCTAATCTCTTTACACCCTTATTAATACTGGTTCATTTGCTGTTGATACTGAAATTACAGGGGTGGGGAGATATTTTTGTGGCTATGGACTTGTTCCCTGGGGCTTATGGTTCTGGGGTTTATCATTCTGTTTTGTTCTGGCAGCACCTGCAAAACAGCATATGAGACATGGTGAGCTAAATAACCCTCAGTCAAGCAGCTGGAGGGAAGGACCCACCAAAGAAAAACCCAACAACAATCAAAACCCAATCACACCCAGAGAGCCAACATAAATGGCATAAAGGGCATCCCAGGAGCATCAAGTTCAGGAGATCAAGAATGCACCACTGAATCTCACTGGTCTCCTATCATAGAAGTTCACACAACAAACTCAGAGAGTCAAAACAGTTCAATTTAAGAAGCAAAAATAAACAAGAAGAGTCTCACAAATAATGGGAAGACAAAGAAACAACCCTCACACAAAAAAGAAAGAAGGAATCCTCAGAAAGAATGCTAAATGAAATAGAGGCAAGTCAACTATCAGATATTGAGTTCAAACAATGGTTATAAGGAAGCTCAATGAGCTCACTGAGAATCATCAAAAGCTACAGGGAAACCACAAGGAACTTACTGTGAATTACACAATCATGAAAAAGGACATAGAAACAATTAATAAGAGCCAAGAGGAAATGAAGAACACAATTTCTGAACTGAAGAACACAGTAGAAGGAATCAAAAGCAGGCTAGATGAAGCAAAGGATCAAACTAGTGAGCTGGAGGACAAGGTAGGAAAAAACTCCCAGAGAGAGCAAGAAAAGGAAAAAAGACTCAAAAAGAATGAAGAGGGGTTAAGGTAAAAGCAGAACAACATAAAATGTTATAATATCCATATAATAGGGATACCAGAAGGAGAAGAAGAGGAGCAAGGGCTAGAAAACCTGTGTGAAAAAGTAATGATAGAAAACTTCCTTAATTTGATGAGAGAAAAAGCCACACATTCCAGGAAGCAGAAAGAGTCCCAATCAAGAGGAACCCAAAGAGGCCCATTCCAAGATACATCATAATTAAAATGGCAAAACTCAAAGACAAAGAGAATCTTAAACGCAGCACTCGAGAAACAGAAAGTAACATACAAGGGAGCCCCGATAAGGCTAGCAGCTGAATTCTCAACAGAAACACTACAAGCCAGAAGAGAATGGCAAGAAATATTCCAACTAATGAAAAGCAAAGGCTTGCAACCAAGACTACTCTATCCAGCAAGGCTCTCCACTAAAATGGAAGGTGAAATAAGGAGTTTCCCAGACAAAAGAAGGCTGAAAGAATACACCTCCACCAAACCAGCACTGCAAGATATGCTAAAGGGACTGTTTCAATAAAGGAAGAACAAGAGTGTGAGAGAGAGAGGAACACAGGTATGAAGGGGGTAAAATGGCAATGACTAAGTACCTATCAATAATAACCTTAAGTGTAAATGGATTTAATCAAAAGACATAGGGTAGCTGAATACATAAGAAAACACAACCTGCACATATGCTGCCTATAAGAGACCCACCTCAGAACAAAAGACCTACACAGACTGAAAGTAAAGGGTTGGAAAAAAATATCCCAAGCAAAAAGACAGGAAAAAAAGCTGGGGTAGCAATACTTATATCACACAAAATAGACTTCATAGCAAAGGCCATGTAAGGAGACACAGGACACTTCATAATACTCAAGGAAAGAATTCATCAAGAAGACATAAACATTATAAACATACATGTACCTAACATAGGAGTGCCCAAGTATATAAGGAAAATTTTGGAGGACTTCAAGAAAGATATAGACAGCAACACACTTATACTAGGGGATTATACTAGGGGATTTTAACACCCCACTGTCAAAAATGGAAACATCTTCCAAACAAAATAACAACAAGAATATTGTGGCATTGAACAATGCCATAGATCAAATGGACTTAACTGATTATATATATATAATCAGTTAAGTCCATCAGTTTATATATATATATATATATAATATATTTATATATATATATTTATATTTATAAATTTAAAATATAAATTTAAAATATATAAAAATTTATATTTATATATTTATATATATAAATATATATATTTATATATATATATAAACTGATGGACTTAACTGATTATATATATATAATCAGTTAAGTCCATTTGATCTATGGCATTGTTCAATATATATATATATATAAGTGTATATATATATACATATATATAAGTGTATATATATATATATATATAACCTTTCATCCCAACGAAGCAAAATACACATTCTTTTCAAATGCACATGGAACATTTTCAAAGACAGAACACAAAATAGGACACAAAACAAGCTTTGACAAATTCAAGAAAATTAAAATCATATCAAGAATTTTCTTGGTCCACAGGGGCCTGAAACTTGAAACCAACCTCAAGGAAAAAACTCAGAAACATTCAAATTCATAGAGACTGAATATCATGAATGGGTTAAGAATGAGATCAAAGAAGAAATAAAAAAGTTTCTGGAAACAAGTGACAGTGAACTCACAGCAGTCCAAAACTTATGGGACACAGCAAAGGCAGTCCTGAGAAGGAAGTTCACAGCAACACAGGCCTATCTAAAAAAGATAGAAACCTTTAAAATACACAACTGAAACCTACATCTACAAGAACTGGAGGAACAACAACAAACAAAGCCCAGAGCAGGTAGAAGGAAGGAATAACAAAGAGCAGAGCAGAATTAAATGACCTACAGACTAAAACAACAATCTAAGGATCAATAAATCCTGGAGCTGGTTCTTTGAAAAGATAAATAAAATTGACAAGCTGTTAAGCAGACTCATCAAGAAAAAAAGAGAGAGGACCCAAATAAACACAACCAGAAATGAAAGAGGAGAGATTACAACTGATACCACAGAAATACAAAGGATTGTAAGAAATTACTACAAACAACTATATGCCAAGAAATTAGAAAACCTGGGTGAAATGGACAAATCTGTAGAGAAATATAATCTTTCAAAGCTCAATGAAGAAGAAGCAGAAAGCCTGAACAGACCAATAACAGCTGGTGAAATCAAAGCAGCAATCAAAAAACTCCCAACAAACAAAAGCCCTGGACCAGACGGTTTCACAAGAGAATTTTACAAAATATTTAAGGAAGAGCTAACTCCTATCCTTCACAGACTATCCTAAAAATCCAAGAAGAGGGAAAACTCCCAAACTCTTTTTATGAAGCCAGCATCATCCTAATCCCAAAACCAGATAAAGGCACAACAAAGAAAAAAACCTACAGGCCGATATTGCTGATGAACATCGACGCTAAAATCCTCAAAAAAATATTGGCAAACCACATCCAGCAATACATTAAAAAGACCATACACCATAATCAACTGGGATTCATTCCAGGGATGCAAGGACGGAACAACATTCACAAATTAATAAACATAATATATCACATAAACAAAAGGAAAGACAAAAATCACATGATCATATCAATAGATGTGGAAAAGCATTTGATAAGTTATATCACCCATTTATGATAAAAACACTCAGTAAAGTGGGGGTAGAGGGAGCATACCCCAACACAATAAAGGCCATATATGACAAACCTACAGCCAACATCATACTCAATGGACAAAAACTAAAAGCTTTCCCACTAAGATCAGGAACAAGATAAGGATGTCCACTTTCACCACTTCTATTCAACATAGCATTGGAAGTCTTAGCCATAGCAATCAGACAAGAAAAAGAAGTAAAAGGCATCCAAACTGGAAAGTAGGAAGCCAAACTGTCATTGTTTGCAAGATGACATGATAGTGTTCATAGAAAATCCTATAGACTCTGCCAAAAAACTACTTGGCCTAATAAGTGTATCTGGCAAAAGAGCGGAATACAAAGTTAATACTCAGAAATCGGAGGCATTTTTGTACACCAATAATGAAATACCAAAAACAGAAATCAGGAAAAAAAAAATCCCATTTGCTATAGCAACAAGAAAAATAAAGTACCTAGGAATAAACCTAACCAAGGAGGTAAAAGACCTGTATGCAGAAAACTACACAACACTGAAGAAAGAAATTAAGAAAGACACAACTAATTGGAAGCATATACTATGTTCACAGACTGGAAGAATTAACATCAGCAAATTGTCCATACTACCCAAAGCAATGTGTAGATTCAATGGAATCCCTATTAAAATACCAATGACATATCTCATGGAACAAACGTTTCAAAAATTTAAATGGAACCATAAATGACCCTGAAAAGCCACAGAAGTTTTGACAAAAAAAGAATGAAGAAGGATAGATCACAATACCTGACATCAAACTATAATTAAAATAGTCTGTACTGGCATAAAAGCAGGCACATACATCAATGGAGCAGAATAGAGAGCCCAGAAATAAACCCATGTCTCTATGGTTAATTAATATTCAACAAAGATGTGGAAGCATAAAATAGATTTAAAATGGACTGTTCAACAAATGTTGGGAAATCTGGACAGCTACATGCTAAAAAATGAAACTCAGCCACTAACTTACACCATATACAAAAATAAACTCAAGATGGATAATACACTTAAATATAAGTCATGACACCATAAAAGTCCTAGAGGAGAACATAGGCAGGAAAATCTCAGATATTCACAGAGCAATATCTTCATCAATATGTCCTAGAGCAAGGGACATAAAGGAAAGAATAAACAAATGGGAGTTCATCAAAGCAAAAAGCTTCTGCACAACTAAAGAAAACATTAGCAAAATGAATAGGAAACCAACCATATGGAAAAATATATTTGCAAATTATACCTTGAACAAGTGTTTGATATCCAAAATATATAAAGAACTCACATGACTCCACTGCATGAAGACAAACAATCCAATTAAAAAATGGGCAAAGGACCTGAACAGACAATTCTCCAAAGAGGACATACAGAGATGGCCCAGAGACATATGAAAGGACGCTCAGCATCACTAGCCATCAGAGAGATGCAAATTAAAACCACAATGAGATGTCACTTCACTCTGGTGAGAATGGCCATCATAAATCAACAAACAAGAAGTGCTGGCAAGGTTGTGGAGAAAAGGGAACCCTAGTACAATGTTGGTGGGAATGCAGAGTGGTGCAGTCACTGTGGAAAACAGTATGGAATTTCCTCAGAAAACTAAAAATGGAACTGCCTTTTGACCCAGCAATTCCACTGCTGGGACTATACCCTAAGAACCCTGAAACACCAAGCCAAAAGAACCTATGCACCCCAATGTTCATAGTAGCACAATTTACAATAGCCAAGTACTGGAAGCAAACTAGGTGCCCATCAGTAAATGAATGGATCAAAAAACTAGGGTACATTTACACAATGGAATACTACACAGTAGAAAGAAGGAGCTCCTGCCCTTTGCCACAACATGGATGGATCTGGAGAGCATTATGCTAAGTGAAATGAGCCAGGCAGTGAAAGACAGATACCATATGATCTCACTTATAAGAGGAACCTAATCAACAAAATAAACAAGCAAACAAAATATAACCAGAGACATTGAAATAAAGAACAAACTAACAGTAACCAGAGTGAGTAGGTGGGAGGGGATAAAAGGGGGAAAAGAGGGAAGGTTCGTCAAAGAACATGTATGAAGGACACATGAACAAAGCCAAAGGGGAGTAGAAACAAGGATGGGAGGTGGGGATGGCTGGGGTGGGTGGGAATGGTGGGGGGAAATGGAGACACCTGTACTTGAGCAACAATTAAAAAATAAATAAAAATTAAAATTAAAAAAAAAAAGACCCAGACACTTCTGACAAAGCCTAATTAGAATGTTATGGTGACTGAAAATGACTGCATAAAAAGAATAAGATGTTTGTTGGGTAAAAGAAGGTATGAGGAATCAAAGTACATTTTTATTAAAGCATGAAAAGAATTTTGTCCTAAAGTAAAGTGATTATCCTAGAATAAGAAAGAGAAAAACATAGGACAATAACTGAAAGGTTTATGAAAGTTGCAGAAGTTTTCTAGAAGTTGTAGAGGTTTATGGAGGAAGAATATTGAAAAAAGAAATCTTATCTATGGTCAAACTTAGACTGAAACAGATTTATTTAAGTTAATTTCAAAAGTACACTGATATAGAATTGGAATTGGGTTTCTTTCTCTGTTAAAAACACACACAAAAGTTTCCCTAAACTATTGGTATACTCTTAAATTTATTTTTTATTGTTGTTCGATAACAGTTGTCTCCACTGCCCCCCACCCCACCCATCCCTACCTCCCACTCTCAATCCTACCCACCTTTGGCTTTGCCCATGGGTCCTTTATACTTGTTCCTTGACAACCCTTCCCCTTCTTCCTCCCCACCCACTCAGCATTACCCATTTCCCCTACCCACTGGTTACTATCAGTTTGTTCTTTATTTCAATGTCTTTGATTATGTTTTGCTTGCTTGTTTGTTTTGTTGATTAGATTCCACTTATAAGTGAGATCATATGGTATTTGTCTTTCACTGCCTGGTTTATTTCACTTAGCATAATGCTCTCCAGTTCCATCTATGCTGTCCTGAAGGGTCGGAGCTCCTTATTTCTTTCTGCTGCATAGTATTCCATTGTTTACTCTTACATTTAAAGAGATAAATTGTGCTTGTAACCATTTGACTTTTTATAATTGCCTGTAAAGTGTTTATGTGGAAAATTAAATGGATAACTAGAATAATAAGAAAATTTCTGTTTACAAAAGGGGGAAATGAAACTAACTGGAATATTTGGTCTTTGGATGTGGATTTCAATCTAATTACCTCCCCCCAAATAAGAATGTATTAATGATGATTTATATGTATTCTCATTGGGTACAAACATTCCCACATCAAAGGGCTACAGCCATAGCAGCTACTATAATACTTCTAGAAAGTATTTTTTCCTGCTTGGAGAATCCTCACAGAGCTCCACGGAGAATGGGAAACCCATTTTACTAAACAAATTCTACACTAGATATGCAAAATTTAACTGATATTGCAGCATTTTCATTGCACTTACCATCTAGTCCTCTGGTTTTATATAACTGAAAAAATAGTTAAAATTCATTTGGTAAAACTTGTTTAATCTTTTAATATGCTTTGGCCTAAAGCCCTTCTCTTGCTATTGCTTAGCTCAAGATCTATTATTCCCTCTGGTAAACATCGATTGTCCCCTTTTAAAAATCATTACTGGGAGACCTATGAGGCTAGATTAGAGAAGGTGTGAACCTACCTCACACACAAAAAACACTTTTAATTTATTGCAAATAACTTACAAAGGCTCTTGAAATTAATGCAAGCTCATAGAGCAATTTTTTCACAGTTCACTCCTGGGAGATGAAGACACCAAACATCACAGCCTACAACCTGGACATATAGTCCATGAAAAGACATCTCCACAAGGATTCCCTTTAGCCTCACTGAATCGGACCATGCTGGGTATTGTTAACTAAATCCCTGAGTTGAAAAGTTCAAAGGAATATACGTTTTTTACTTAAGAAGGCTCCCACACTTGTGCTTCATTCACCTGACTGAACACCCCAGCCTATAGGATACCTCAAATTAAAGTTATCCAGAACAATCACTCAAACAGACAGAAAGCAGATGGCACTGAAAGCAGATAGCTTTTCCCAGGACCAAAAATTGGGCCAGTGAAGTCAATTCCTGCCATATATAATCCTTATGTTTATTTCATAGTTGTCATTTTCCTAGCTTCATTAATAAAGTTAATTCTTTCATGACAAGCTGGTCACCTCACCTATGTTTTAGGTTGTATGTTCTAGTTATACCGTATAATTTAATACTCAACCATATAGTATTTTCTAATTTTGTTGCTTCAACCATTTTAAATGGGAAACCTTGGCAGAAAAGTATTGTGTGGTACAATGATTTCAAACCTTAGCCTCCTCCTAGAACCTATCTGAATTCTAGATTGCCATCAAATGCCTGCCTCGACCTCTGGTAAAACTGATGAGCCCAAAGTTATTTCTGTGAGCAATTTCTCAACTGTTTCTCACTATTCCATCGATTTCACCAGAGCTCCCCCTTCTGAAATTTATTGAGTTAAATTACAGAAGGAAGTTCCACCTTTCACCTGTGCCTACCTAAACCCACATTATGCATCAGCCACATCCTCCCAAGGAGTGACCTAACCATCTCCCAGAGTTGGATTAGTCACTAGCCAACCCTTATCACATCACTGCCTATATGTTTTTTCTTTTTTTCAATTTAATCTTTATTGTATTTTTCCATTACCAGTTAGTCCCCTTATACCCTTCACCCCCTCCAGCAATCACCACAATGTTGTCCATGTCCATGAGTCCTTTTTCCTGAATCCCTCCATCCCCTAACCTTCCCCCCACTAGCTCTCATCTGCTCTCCAACTATGAGTCTGTCCCCATTTTTCTTGTTAGTTCAGCTTGCTCATTAGAGTCCAACATATGAGTGAAATCATATGGCATTTGTCTTTCTCTTACTGGCTTATTTCACTTAGCATAATGTTCTATTTCCTACATTTTAAATGCCTTAAATTTAGTTGTACCTATTTCAGGGGTGTCAAACTCATTTTCACCAGGGGCCACATTAGCCTCGTGGTTGCCTTCAAAGGGCCGAATGTAATTTTAGGACTATATAAATGTAACTATTCCTTAACAGTTAAGCGAGAGTCAGTGCTGCTGGCAGATAAAACAAAATGGAAGGCCAGATTCTGCCTGCGGGCCTTGTGTTTGCCACCTGTGACCTATTTCAACCCTGACTGCTGTGGAACTACCCTTTGTGAGGTGTTTGTGAGTAGAAACAGTCCACACTTTCATGAATCCAAATGTTCATCCAATAATGTCAAATATACTGGAAAGAACTTCTACAGGGTTGTTCAAACCAAAATGATCCCTGGTTGGAAAATGTTCTCGTCTTCCTTCCTGTTAATGAATCCAGAGACGAACGAACTCTTGCAGGCATCCTTTATGTCCTCACAGGTTATATTTTGTCTGTGCATACAAAAATAAGCCTTGGGTATTTAATTGTCTAGATATCTGGAGGCTGACTGGGCAATGCCTTTTGGGTCACTTGACATCCTCTTTTACTATCCTCTAAATGATAACAGCCACCTCTCCAAGTTCTCATCAGAGGAAAAAGAGGGCTTTGTCAATAGTAGATTACTACCCTGATGAGGATCCCTCTGTTTATGAAGATAACTAGTATGGCCTCTCCCTGGAATGCAACTTGCCAGCAGATTTCCAGGAGATGAGGATAGTCACTTTCTCAGAACTGTATTTTCATGAGGTGGCCTTGGTACTGCTTAATTAGACTTAATAATGCAAAGCCTAACTAGAACCATCAATTGAATTGTTCACTCAACCACCTGAGCAATTTGAACTCAGAAAACATCTTCAGATTCTTTACCACATGTAGTTCTCAACAACAGAATCACCCTTGATTACACGTTCACAGCCCAAGGAGGAGTTTGTACCATAACCAATTCCACCTGCTGTACCTGGATAAATACTTCTTTCAAGTAGAATTAGAGACAACCAAACTCCTCAATCTTGCCAAATCCCTTAAAAGACATTTCAGTTTTGCTTCTCCTGTCAATGGCTGGTTAGGATTTAATTTTTTAATATTTTCAGTTGGCCCCAACTGGACTCAGAACTATTTTAAGGTCTGGCGTGCAATTTGTTTTGTTTATCATTATTATAATGTGTTCAATATATTTAATTGTCAAACCATTGATGTTATATAAAATCATCCATTTAGAACCTCAAGTAATGGTTACAGAAAGAATAGAAATGATCCACCAAACCACCATTCCACTCCACGTTTGCAATTCATGATGGCTGGAACCTTTACAGTAATGACAAATACTTTTGTCAATTAACCTTGAATTCTCTTATAAACTAAGTGCCTTCATTGTTCTTTGAACTTTCCCAGTTTATTTTGGCTGCTTTCATAAGACACTGAAATTTTTAGGTTGGCAAGTGTGAAAGAGAACTCTTGTAAACAAATGATTCTATTGCCACAAGGTAATTGACACAAGAGTACTACCAAGGGACTAACTAGATGAAACCAGAGCAGGTAGCCAAACCACTCTGGCACCAACATGGGACAAACTAACCTGACCCATCATCAGTGCTCTCTGTTGATAGCTTCTGATTGAAAAGGGGAAGAAATATGGACTCTGATAAAAAAAGATACCTACTAAGAAGGGCTCCTGGTGTTCAACTGGGCTCAAATTTAATAGCACAGCCTGGTAGTCATTTCTAAAAAGGGAACTGTCATGCACACTGCATGCACTTCAGGGAGAAGGCTGCACTAAACCCCCTGCCCCACCCCACACTGAACTGCCTGCCTGTATACTGAACTGTGTTCCTGCAATCTGAGCCAGCCCTTATAAACAAGTTCCTGGAATTGTATTTCAACCAATAGGGCTGAGGCTTTCCTTGTCCAACTAGAGCTGTGCATCTGTATCTCCATCAGCATCTTCACCAGCCAATCAAAGAACTCCATTCTGACCAATCAGGGCAATGCCTTTTGGACCAATCAAACTGTGAAGATTTGTAGTCCTCATTTGCATAAGGATGGACCAATCAGGGACCACGGGCAGGGACTTCTGTCTCTATAGTCAGCTTCTTTCTCTTTCCACTGAAGGCTGAAGACTGTGATTTCCCTAGCTGGAGCTGAAACATCAAAGGTGTCTCGCCAGAGCAGAGTGGAGCAAACTGGCACATGACAAAATGGAGCAGACTGGTGCATAGTGGAGCAGAGTGGGCAGAGAAGAGCAGAGCTGTCTAGCCAGAGAGAGGCTTTGCCCCAAGGCCACCTCGTCCCAGAGCCTCCTTGTAGCCATGCTATTTAACAGTCATGCTGCTTCATAATTGAGCTGTAACACTATTGGAGCTGTTACACAGCCATGCTGTTCTCACAGCCGTGCTGTATCACAATTGAGCTGTTTGCACTGAATAAATTTCCTTCTTCACTGCACCCCAAATTGGTGATTCCTGTTGGCATTGAATTGGAACTAACAACCGTAGTTGACATGGCTAAATAGCAAAATTGTGCCTTAAAAATTATTCACTGGGAAGATTTCAATGTACAAATTTGCCCTTCAAAAACTGCATTATGACATTATAATGTTGAAAACCAAGATAAGGTATAACCATAGAAACAAAAAATATACAGGAAAATAGATTAGAAAAAAGGACCCATGGACAAAGCCAACAGGAGGAAGAATGGATGGTGGGAGGTGGGGTGGGTGGGGTGGAGGAAAGTGGTGGTGGGAAAATGGAGACAACTGTATTTGAACAACAATAAAAATTTAAATTTTTTAAATAAAACAACAGCAAAAAGAAGATCAAAATATTAAAATGGGCAGTCCTTGAGCCTCTGTTACTCCTTTATAAAATTTAGAAGACTGACCAGAAGGTGTTATTCGATGTTTTAAATCACTGGCTTCACTGAGCTGCCTAGACTCTAGGCCCTAGAGTCTTGGCAAATTGAAGCCTACAGTAGGACTTTGAGCTCTCTGGTCCTAAGAGCTATTGACTGGTTGGATTTTCAATTTACCTATAATATGGTTATATATTATTTTACCATAAAAATATCATGAAAAGTTAATGTGCATGTTACTGGCTTTAGGGCACAGTGAGAATGAAAAAAGGAAATGTAAAGAGGAAAATAGAATACATCCCCAAACAAGATGTTGAACGAAAGAAAAAAAAACTAGTTGCAGAATGACATATACATTAGGATACTACTTATGTAAATTAACAAAAACATAGAAATACACACACACGTATATACATATGTAAAAGTACACAAGTGCAATAGAAGAATACATACCAAATTCATCTTCTCCTCTGGGAATGGATGGAGAGGAATGGGGCTGAAAATAGGGGACATAAATTAACTTGTCTGTAATGTTTTATTTTTCCCACTGGGAAAAAATCTAAAGCAAACTTTATATTGAAAATGGTAATAGTTGTTATGCAACATGAATAAGTTCTAGAGATCTGCTCTAGAACACGGTGCCTACAATTAACAATACACTTAAAAATTTGTTGAGTAGATATGTTAAGTGTTCTTACCATTAAAAATGTTCTTTGTAAATTCTGAGTAGAGGTCCAGGTGTATTTGTTACATTATTGATTCTCAGTGCTTTTCAACATTTTTCTACTTACTCAAAATAAAAAATATATCATTTAAAAAAACAAAATATTCATTATTTCTTTTCTGTATTTGTAAAAACTGTGAAATGTCCATGCATTATTTGATAAATGATAAGTGGATTTAATCTCAAAACTAGGTTAAGGAAAAAGAGAAAAAAGTAACAGGACAAAGAAAAATGAAAGAGACAGTCACTGGGATAAAATAGAGAAAGGCCCTGGGAACCTCAGGGATTTCTTGCCCAAAAGTAACAAACAAATTCTTGTTCTGAAGGATAAACCAAACATTTAACAACTGGACCCATTAAAAGATGAAGGTTCCTGAGAGTTCAATTCCCCATCATATGAATTTAAAATCCCACTCTCTTTCACTGATTTCTCTAAACAGAAACTTCCAGTGAGAGTCTCCTTGTACTGCTTAGCCTTTCAGGGACAAATTTCCATCTCGGTTTCCAAGGTGGCTGTTATAACACCACAAATCACCTTCTGCCATCCCTTCTTGAGTCAAATTCCCACTGGTTTCTGGGAATCATATGGGGAATATGGTTCTCTGAATTATTCCCTCACAGTACACAGCTTACAACATTTCTTAAACTAAATGTCTTACTACAAAAGCTAAACCTGTTGAAGATAAAGCTTTTCCTTTTTCTCCCACTGCCTTCCCCCAAACTAAATTCCTGTCACAGTCAGAAATGTTTTATTGCACAGCTCCAGAAAAAATTTCAGTAATCTTGGCTCTTTGCTGCATAGTGATTGACAATTGAATCCATCTGCTTTTATCAATTCCTTGTCTCTTGATTATCCCCATGGCCCCTTTACGTTAGCGCTTTTCCCCCAGACCTCCTTGCTTTTTGTGGGCACCTCACAATATGATTTTTAAATATATTTTATTGATTATGCCATTACAGTTGTCCCATTCCCCCCTTCATTCCCCTCCACCCTGTACACCCCCTCCCACCCATACTCCCCCTCTTTAGTTCATGTCCCTGTGTCATAAGTTCTTTAGCTTCTACATTTTCCACACTACTCCTGCCCTCTCCCTGTCTATTTTCTCCCCACTATCTATGCTACTTATTCTCTGTACCTCCTCCCCATCCTCTCCTCCCACTCCCCTGTTGCTAACCTTCCACGTGATCTCCATTTCTGTGACTCTGCTCCTGTTTTAGGTGACTGCTTAGTCTGCTTTTGTTTTAGGTGTGGATGTTAATAACTGAATTTGCTGACCTTTTGCTGTTCATATTTTTATCTTCTTTTTCTTAGGTAAGTCCCTTTAACATTTCATATAGTAAGGGCTGTGTGGTGATGAACTCCTTGAGCTTGATCTTATCTGAGAAGCACTTTATCTGCCCTTGCATTCTAAATGAAAGCTTTGCTGGATAGAGCAGTCTTGGATGTAGATCCTTGCCTTTCATGACTTGGAATATTTCTTTCCAGCCCCTTCTTGCCTGCAGGGTCTCTTTTGAGAAATCAGCTGACAGTCTGATGGGAACTCCTTTGTAGGTGACTGTCCCCTTATCTCTTGCTGCTTCTAGAATTCTCTCCATTTTAATCTTGGCTGATGTAACTATGATGTGCCTTGGTGTGTTCCTCCTTGGGTCCACCTTCTTTGGGACTGTCTGAGCTTCCTGGACTTCCTGGAACTCTATTTCCTTTGCCAGATTTGGGGAAGTTCTTCTTTATTATTTGTTCAAATAAGTTTTCCACTTGTTGCTCTTTCTCTTCCCCTTCTGGTACTCCTATAATTCGGATGTTGGAACGTTTCAAGATGTCCTGGAGGTTCCTAAGCTTCTCCTCATTTTTTAAAATTCTTGTTTCTTCATTCTTTTCTGTTTGGTTGTTTCTTTCTTCCCTTTGGTCCACTCCATTGATTTGAGTCCCAGTTTTCTTCCCATCACTATTGGTTCCCTGTGCATTTTCCTTCATTTCACTTATCAACACCTTCATTTGTTCATCTAATTTGCAACCAAATTCAACCAATTCTGTGAGCATCCTGATCATCAGTGTTTTGAACTGTGCATCTGATAGGTTGGCTATCTCTTGGTCACTTAAAGTATTGGCTCTGGGGCTCTGAGCTGTTCCTCTGTTTGAGTCATTTTTGGTCAGGTGGTGCCTGTTATGTATAAGGGGCAGAGCCTTAGGTGTTTACCAGGGTGGGGCAACCTAGTTGCCGGGTTGTGACATTGTCTGTGGGGGTGGGGTCAGAGGGGGAACAATGGTGCCTGTCCCAAGCTCTCTTGGATTTGCATCCCCTCTGCTGCCTCCCACATGCAAACTGGGGCCCCTGGCACTGGTTCCCAGGTGGGTGGGTCTATGCACGCTCCAGGATCCTGCGAGTCTCCCCAACGACCTTTCCTGTGAGGCTGGGAGCCTCTCCTGGCACCTTTTCAATCAGTGTTTTTAGACTTTGTTTCCTGTCACTGGGGCCCTGGGCTGTGCGGTCCGTCTCACTGCCTGCTCTTGCCTAGTTTATCTGCACGCGAATGTGTGTCTGTGGTCAGCCAACTGCTCTGTGTGCCCCGTGTGCTTTGCTCGTCTCCTCCCTGAGTCTGGGGCCTGCAAGCTCTGTACCATCTAAGCTCCCCGGCACTCCCGGGTCTGGCAGCCACTGTGTTTTCCTGCCGCCATTCCCTCTCCACTGGCTGCTGACTGCACCCGTCTTACCGGTTTGGTTGAATGGTTGTCAGACTTCTGTAATTCAATTTTCTGTGTTCTGGTTGTGTTATTGTTTGTAAATATTTGTTGTTCTTAATCTTGATTGTGAGAGGAGGTACAGTGTTTCCACCTATGCCTCCATCTTGGCTGGAAGTCCACAATATGATATTTCTGAATGGCTCCTCTCACCCTGACTCTCGGCCACACCCAGAGTCAAAGCCTCTCTTGGTTGATGTAACTGAAGCACTGACTCCAGATTTTGTCCAGGAGTAGCAGTGACCTTGTATCCAGACATATAATATGCTACAAAGACAGCTGTAGTGAAACAAGATATGGATCCTGAGTGACATCAGGGGAAAGGTTGAGGGCCCTGCTGATAAGAGAGGAGGATAGGTTGGGAAGATGGTCAGGCAAGTGAAGAGTGTTAAACAAAATAGATAAATATGGGCTTCATGCATTTAGAAGCAACAGTCCCCCTTACACCTCACTGTTCAAATAGACCACTGATAGGACAATCTAAGGAAAAGGATCAGAGCTTGACCTGTAATTATCACTTTCCCTGACTCACAGTATGGCTTTGGGCAACTTGCTTTAAAGTATCTGAGACTCAAATCCTCCATGTGAAAAATGATTTCATCATGGAAACTGTTACTGAGGGAAAAGACCTTAGAGGTAAGTTTTATATCAAGTCCTCATTTTACAGTTTGAAAATTCTGAGACCCGAGAAATGAAAGCAATGTGTACTACATGATCTTCAATGCTTACCTTTCCTAAGTCCATGAGGTTGTCTGTGAGGTTGTATGAAATAAAACACAGGAGCCTTCTGACTCATTTAGAAGAGAGGGGCTATACAGGTATAATTATAAGGTGTTATTGGCAGCCTTAACACCCATGGTTCCTTAACATAACTCTGTCTCTTGAATGAAGACACACCAGTCTAGGTTTACATTTCCTTAGGACCACTGAACACACAACTGTCTCCCACAGCTGACCATCTCAGCAACAAGCTCAGACAGCAGCTCTCTACCCTATCATCCAATGCAGCCTCTCCTACCTCATGGTGTCCCAGCTGCTTGAGCAGACCTTCTACCTAGTGGTCTGGAAACACTTAGTCCCCCAGTATTTTCCTCTGGGCCCATGGTGGCCAATGCTACCTTATACCATGTGACACGCAGCATTTCAGTGCCATAAGTAGACAGATGACATAGAGCAGCAAGAAGTTAATTGCAAAAGGCCTCCTTCAGGGTTATTGGGAGATGGAGTCAGAGTCATACAGATCAGAGAAAGGATGAGGAAGTTGGAAGGGACAGAGGACAAAATAAAGAGCGTACCTAAGATCACACTTTTTTTCAGTGCATATTATGCCAAAATGGCTTTTCATTTAAAAGAGTAATTTCTCTAGTATGTAGCCTGGCTGTCTGAAGAAGGCCTGTGAATTTTTCATTCTAATAAATTAAATTTTCAGAAAATAAACGAACCCCATTCCTAGCATTAGCTGCATCCACTTTAGTCCTCCATTAACGAATGGTATTTAGTGGTAGAAGATACCTGAGGGTAGAATGGTGGAGGTGAAAATCAAAAAGGAGAGATTAGTTCACCTACCTACCTTTCAGCATCTTTCAGTGTTTCTAGATGTGATTTGGCCTTGGTTCATGAATCACTGGGGTCAGCAATATCATGACGTCACCAACATAAACAATAAACAAATAGATCTTTATCTAGGTAATAAGCAAATGGGTCTTTCCATTTATTCAGGTGCTAAATATGTGTATATGCAGCTACCAAAGCATTATTGAAATTAGTCAAAAAAACACAAGTTGCTTACAGGAAAGGGTGAATTCAATGGCAAGGAAGGCTGATTCCAGCTTGTCTACCCAGATCTGCATGGTAGTACTCTGATTCTTTGGCTCTTCTTCTTAACTGGTGACCACTGTTTTCAAAATTAAGTGGTGTATTTGGAGCCTTCTTGAGAAATAAAATGACAAATTGGGATTTTGCTTGCTCCCACTACATTATTTCTGTATTTCTGTATTTCTGAGTAACAAACCAGGCACACTCACCTCTTCCCCACAAATACACATATGGAAGGATCTAAGTGAGTCATGGTCTAGCTAGGATTTAACACCCAACACCTTGGCTTTGAGTTATAAAGCATGCTTATCTCTCTCTTTACAGCCTAACTTCCGAACTGCTTCTTCCTCAAATGAGTATGTGTTTTTGTCTAGTTTTAACTCAAACCTCATATATCTGAAAACTCACTATAGTACTGGCACCATTCCTCTTCCTTTCACCTACTTAGCCAAATGAATATGACTATGTCATTTATGAAATATGTTAATATGTCATGGCTACAGCTTTGCAAATACAGAATTTTCTATGGAAAGCAGCAATGTGACTTATGTACCACACATACAACACATTCAATAGGCAATGGGTACATCTTTTCCTTTGCTAAGCAGTATAGTACATAGGCAGCCCACAAAAAACAAACACACAGAGATGTATACACAAATACAGAGAACCTGTAAGGGAAATTGAGAACAGTGTTTTTACATTGAGGATAGCCCTATGAGTCTAAGCAAGGAGAGACTGAGAAGGCAACACTTATGCCAGTGCACAAAGAAGGTGCATAATAAGGTCTACTGATTCTCTGGGCCTTGAACAATAATGCCAGCAAGTCAACATGAAACTCTGTGAAAGACAGAGCTTTTTCCAAAATGCCCCCACCTGGCTGAGGATCAAAGCATGGGGGCCGCCAAGATGCCAAATAAACCCTAGATTCTATAAACTGAATTAACATCCCTTTCATAACCTACTCTTTTTTGTTAACATTTCCTCAATCAATAATTACTTGGGTCACAGATATGGAGTTTGTTGCTATGAATAAACCAATTACCTTCTCCCCAGTAGAGGAGGCTTTCATTTTAACAGAATGGAGTGATACAAGAATCTGCAGCATGTCACTCCATCTCTGTTACAAGGGTTCAGAAGAAAAACTTAGTTAATAGTATGGTATCTATAGTTTCTACCAACTCTACTGGTTCCATACTGTCCAGCTGACTTCCCTGTGCTTAAATCTCTGTAGTACTCATAGTACCTCAGGTTTTGGAACTAAACCCCAGCCATAGACCTCAAATTCAATAAGTAGGCCCTTGTCTTATTCTACTTGGGCCGTAGTATCTAATTTCAATTCTTATAGGATCAGGCTTCCTTCTGAACCCCTAGCCTTCCCAGAATAGTGATAAAAAGTTCTGGATATATGTTGTACAATATGGCAGCCACTAACCACAGATGTTTACCAAACACCAAAATGTGACTGAATTCCAACCCCTTACCCAGCAATAATGAGAAGCCCTGCCCTCCAAGTGTCAACAGAGGCTGAATGAGGAACCTGGACTTCTACATCCACCTGAAAGTAACAAGGCAGCCCACTGCCTTCCCATGCTGGAGCAGGATCAGAGCAAGTTAGCGAAGACAGAAGATTTAAATAAGACCTGGAGTCTCATAACATACTACAAAAATATCCAGGTTTCTATCAAAAAAATCACTCATCATACCAAGAATGAGAAAGATCTCCAGCTGAATGAAAAAAAGGCAATCAATAGATGCCAAAACAAAGATGACAGAGATGTTAGAATTATCTGACAAAGATTTTAAAGCAGCCATGATAAAAATATTTCAATAAGCAATTACAAACTCTCTTGAAACAAACAAGAAATAGAAAGTCTCAGAAAAAAAAAATAGAAGATACATGGAAGAACCAAGTGGAAATTTTAGTAATGAAAAATAAAATAACTGAAATTTTAAAAATCAACATTTCTACAGCAAGCTGGTGAGGAGGGCAGTGCAGTGGTCCAGGTGAGAGTGGGTAGGAGCTTGGTGTAGGGCAGGGGTGAAGATGGGAATACAGGACATGGGCAAGGTGAAGCTGACAGGAGATGGGACAACTGTGGGATAAGGTAGGCTGCTGCTCATGTCACAGATGGGGGTCAGAGATGGTGTGTTGGGTCTGGGACATGTTGACTTTGAGATGACGTCTAGGTGGATGTGCCAAGCATGCTGATAAAGTAATAAAGCACCATCTTTTAAAACATAAAATAAATCAGTAGATGGGCTCTACAGCAGAATGGAGAGGACTGAGGAAAGAATCAAGAAACTTGAAAATGGAACAATAAAAATTATCCAATCTAAACAACAGAGAAAATAAAGTGACAAAATGAATGGCCTCAGGGACCTGTGGGACTATAAAAAAAATATCTAACTTTCCCATCATCAGAGGACGCCTGACACAATAGTATAAGAAGGCCTTATAGAAAACATATTAAAGGAAATAATGGCTGAAATCTTCCCAAAATTGGTACAATACATAAACCTACAGATTCAAGAAGCTGAGACTATTCCAAACTGAATGAACCCAAAGAAATCAATGCAAAGGTAAATCATAGCCAAACTTCTGAAAACTAAAGATGTTAAAAAAACAAAGATCTTAAAAACAATGAGGAAAAAAAATGATGCCTTACCTACAAGGGGGAAAAAACAATTAAAATGACAGTAGATTTCTCATCAGAACCCATGGAGGTCAGAAGAAAATAATAGCTTTTTCAAGTGCTGAAAGAAAAGAACTATCAACTGAGAATCCTATATCCATTGAAAATATCCTTCAGGAATGAAGAGGAAATCAAGAAATGCTCAGATAAAGGAAAACTAAGAGAATTTGTTGCCAACAAACCTGCATTAAAAGAATGACTAAAGAAAGCCCCTCCTCTCTCTCTATATATATATATTCCAGTACAAATAACATTCCTTTTTATTACAAAATCATAAGCATGTAATTATGTAACAATGGTATCACACTCAGGCACACCATATGACATTTTAGGTGAAATGCTCAAATTAAAACTATAAGTTATAACACTCATATCATTACCTTACCAACCACACTCACGCAGGCATTACTTCAGCCAGACTCAGTATATACAGTCTGTCCAGAAAGCATCCAGCCATGCACTATAAAAAATAGAGACATTTATTGAAGAAGATACAAGAAACATTGTACATAAAACAATGATGCCTCAGCCCCCTTCAAAGTAGGCACATAGGGACCTCACACAGTTCTCCCAATCACCATCAGCTGCCTCATCACATTTTCCTAAATATCATCGACAGCCTGAAGTTTCTTCCCTTTCAAAGGTGATTTTAGTTTTGGGAAAAGCCAGAAGTCACAGGGTGCCGAATCTGGGTTACAGGGAGGCTGGGCCACCTGGGTGATTTGATGTTTCACCAAAATCTCTGCATTGTGATGCATGAGCAGGTAGGTGTGTTGTTATGATGATGCTGCCAATCACCAGTTGCTCATAGATGCAGCCTTCTGAATCATCCAAATAGTTTCCACGAAGGAATGTTCGAGCTTAACACAAAATTTGATGCAATTTCGTTGCTTTACTCCCTCAGTCATTTTGAATGTGACAGCCACACAGTACACATGTTCACTCAATGGCATCTACCACCCCCACTGACTAGTACAGTGAAGTTGTCATTGTTCACACATGTGCATTCCAGTCACTGTCCTTGGCTGCCAGGTTACATCAATGTCACACTAACCATTCTCGTTATATTAACAGTGGCTGGACATTTTCCAGACAGACCTTGAATGAAGGAATTTTGGAATATCAGGGAGGAAGAAGAACAGAAAGACTAAAAGTAAGAGTAAACACCATTGATTTTTTTTGCTCCTGTTAAGTCTTCACAATTACATTTGACAGTTGAAGCAAAAATTATAACATTGTCTGATGTATCTCCAAATATACTATGTAGAGGAAATTTTTAGGACAATGATGTTATGAATGAGGAAGGATAAAAAGGCTTAAAAGCGGCAAGGGTTATTCATATAGGTAAAATGTTGATATTAGTAGACTGTGAAAAGTTATGTACAGGCACTCTGGAAAACAGTTTTAAAGTTTCTTAAAGAACTAAACATACACTTAATATGTGACCCAGCAATCATGTTCCCGGACGTTTTCCCCAGAGAAATGAAAACTATGTTCATATAAAAACTAGCACACTAATATGTACAGTTTCATTCATAATAGCCAAAAAACTGGAGACCACCAAAATGTCCTCAAGAGGTAAATGGTTAAACAAAGTGTGATAGATTCACACCATGAAATACTGTTCAACAGTAAAAAAGAATGTATTGTCTATACACAGAACTCAAATAGATCTCAAGGGCCTTATGCTACATGAAAAAAAATTCAACCCTAAAAGGTCACATACTCTATGACTTCATTTATATATCATTTTTGAAATGACAAAACTTTATACATTTAGAAAAAAGATTAGTAATGGCCAGGGGTTAGAGATTGTGAGGGTGAGGGGGGATAAATGTGACTATAAGGACAATAAAGGGCTGGCACAAGACATATGGTTGTGGTGATGAAATAGTACTTTATCTTTGTGGTAGTAGTCACATAAATCTACTCATGTAATAAAATGGCATAGAACTAACCACATCCATTGTTCCAATGTCAAATTCATGGTTTTGATCTTATGCTATAGTTATGTAAGATGTAGCCATTTGGGGAACTAGGTGAAGGGTACATAGAACCTCTTGGTATTCTCAACTTCCTATCAATCTATAATGATTTCAAAATTTTAAAAGTCAAATCACTGTTCAAACATGGGGAAGAAATGGGGGACATCTATAATAGTATCAATAGTAAAAAAAGATCAAGTCACTGAGGCAGGCAGAGTAATGACCCTACAAAGTAGTTCATGACCTACTCCTAGAACTTGTGAATATGTTAGGTTTTATGGCCCACAGGGAACTAAGATTACAGATGGTATTAAATTTACAAATCAACTAACCTTGAGATGGGGAGATTATCCTGTATTATTCATCCAGGTAGATGCAATGTAATCACAAGTGTTTTTAAAAGTGAAAGAAGATAGCAGAAGAATGAGCGTAAGAAAAAGAGATGTGACAATGCAAGCAAGATTTAAGTGCTGCAATATAAGGAATCAATCCACCACTGCCGACTTTGAGAATGAAAGGAGGCCATGAGCCAAAAAACGCAGGCAGACCCTAGAAGCTGGAAAAGGCAAAGAAATGTAATCTCTCCTAGAGTTTCCACAAAGGAATTCAGCCCTGCTCACACCTTGACTTTAATGCAGTGAGATATATTTCAGATTCTTAACCTCTAGAACTGTAGGGTAATAAATTTATGTTCTTTTTAAACCACTAAGCTTTTAATAATTTGCTACATCAGCAATAGAAAATGAATATAACCACCAACCAGGGGTTAAAAACTAACCTATTCAAAGATGGACAACTGGCTTTTTGCAGAGTACATTCAATTCATTTGTCAGAAGTCAATAACTCTGTACTATAATCTTAAGTCAATGGTCAATACAGCATGGCTAATTCTATTTGCAATTCCACATTGCCAATGATAGAAATCTTGCCTCAAAATTGCCAAAAAAGAAATATATCACTCTTTATTAAATGGGACCTGGTAAGCCAATGCAGAAATAAAAATAGAAACATTTGTGCCATGGAGGCTAGAAATGTCTCAACTTAGCTAGAAATACCTATTTGCCAAGGAATTTCCTGCTGTGTTAGGAAAATAAGGCATCTATACTTAGTTTCTAAGAAGGAGAATATAGAAATAATAGAAAATGCATTGAATTAGAAAAATGGTGGGGTAAATTAGTACAGAAGGTAAAAAGGCCCAGCCAGGAACAAAGCTAATTTCATATAAAACAGGAGAATATGTTTTATTATTTTTTTCTGTCCCCAGTATCCCAGTGCTTAGCACAAAATAGATGCTCAATAAATGTTTACTGAATTGAAATAGAGATTATCATTAATAGGCCCTTCCAGAATCAGGATTCTATTAGACTTCATACTGTGCCATACTCCAAACTGCTAAGACAAGAAACAAAGAGACAGGCAATAAACATTTATTTATGGATAGGAACATCACCTATTCCTACCTCCCCAACTGCAAAGCATAGACATGGCATATGTTTGTGTTTGCAGAGCTTAAGGAAATTTGCCTTTAATATATGTTGCTACATTTCCATGATGGCTGATACTCAAAAAGGCCCATGAGTCCCAAGGGTCCTCATGAAGATATCATGACTACATGACTCCATCACCATACCTAACAATCAGTGCTGGCAAGAATTTCCAATTTTTTGTCAAGATCATTGACTAAAAGAAATACACAGAGATAGGGAAATAGATGAAAGAGAGCAACAGATGGGGATGAGTGAGCACAAGTGAGCTTTTATGGGATCTATTTTATATATTAATAATGAACTTGTATAGGGCAAGTGCTAAACAGACTTTTGTAAGTATCTGAAAGTTGACAAGTTAAGGATTTGGGGAAACTAGCCTTGAATTTTTCTTGGTGAGAATCGCAATATCAAAGTGAGTGCTAAGTGACTATTTTTCAGAATAAAAATGCCTGTGAAGGCCAAGCAGAAAAATGCTCACAACAGTAGCTGAGAGCTGTAGCCCATAAGTATACTAACAACAGGATTTTTTTGAGAGAGTCATTTTCATGGCTTCCATTTCAGGATACTATGACCATGACAGCCATGCAATAGTAATTCTTGTAACAACTAGACAAAGGCTATTGCAAGAGTTTTTAACTCACAATGCATGGATGAATTTCCTGAAAATGTATGCAAGTGTCATATATGTAAATGTGCACTTTTCTGAAGAGAGTATTCTTGGCATTCATTGAATTTTCACAAAAGTTCATGCCCCCCCCTAAAAATATTAGGGACCACTAAACTACATGGTGATGGCTCACTTTATCTATTTTCCTACTCAGTAACACACACTTTCAGAATGTGTTGCAGTTATTTAGTAACTAAAGAGACAGGAGGTCTCTGTTCAAGCAAGCGGCAAAAACTGGCCTCTGGGTTAATAAATCATGAATGCCTGGAATAACATGGCAAATATTGGAGAGGAAGACAGAAAAAATGTAGTAGCACCACAAAATTTCAGTTATGCAGGTAAGAAAAGATCACTATTGACATTTTGACTCAAACAAACAAATTCACACATAGATTTCACTTTTTGGGTCATCCCCTGCCACTTTACCAGATTCTGGACAATATCTCAAACCCTAGATATCAGCTGATAAGTATGTGCTCACAAAATGTGGACTCATCTTAGCATTGGCCTAAATAAAGCTTAATTACAAAGGGGAAGCTTGAAACCATTTTCAAAAGCAACTCCATATGGACTCAACATTTTTTTCTTGCCCACATGATTTATTTTACCATAGCAGGCACATTTGGCCTATGGACCATAGTTTCTTTTGACTCCTGCCCTGGGTCAATGGAAGCCAATCACCGGTATTTAGGACTGGAAGACAGTTTAAAAGATTATCTGGTCCATTACAGAAAAGGCCAGTGGAAATAAATGTTATTTGGCATATATATGTTATTTGTTTTGTGTGTGTGTGTGTGTGTGTGTGTGTGTGTGTGTGTGTGTGTGTAAATATATATATATATGTATATATATATAATTTTGGCGAGAACACATGCAAATTATTCTGGACAGAGAGTTAACTGTGCACTTTATTTACTTATGTATTTTTAGAGAGATGGCAAGGGTGGGAGAAAGAGAGGAAGAGAAACATTGATGTGCAATTGGTTGCCTCTTGAATGCTCCCTACAGGGCAGCTGGACCGCAACCCAGGCATGTGCCCTGACTGGGAATCGAACCAGCAACCCTTTGGGTCACAGGCCAGAGCTCAATCCATTGAGCCATACCAGCCAGGGCACCTGTGCACTTCTTAAAACATATCATAAAAGGAATTTGCACTCCTGTTGGTACCCCCCTATTGTTTTACAACTACCATTGTCAGGATGATCTCTCTAAACCTAAGTACCTCCTGATATGCTTTAGGCTTTTTACCTATCACCGGTTTTTCATGAAAGTAAGAGCAGCCACTTTCCAGCATGCAGATAGCACCTCTTTGTGTATGTGTTTGTGAGTTTGTGCACACACGCACACACATGCATTTGGGAGGGGTGTCCAATTCTGCCAAACCCAAAGCCTGAATCATTTTGGAATTTCTTATCCTCCAGAAAGACTTCTTAGTTAAGAAAAGGAGAGGCTGAGCCAGTTAAGGGACTAGAAACCTTGATAGTTCATTATCCCTCCTCCACCAAGTTTTTTAAATTAATTTTTAGAGGGAGAGAAAGGGGGGTGGGTAGAGAGAGAGAGAGAAATGTCGATTTGTTGCTCCATTTATTTACGCATTCATTTGTGGATTCTTGTATGAGTCCTGACTGGAGGTCCAACTGCAACCTTGCCATACTGGGACAATGCTCTAACCAACTGAGCTACCCAGCCTAGACCCAAACTGATACACTTTTAAGGATAAAATAAATATCCTGGGACATCAGGTATAAGCCACAACATATGGCCACACTATTTATAGTTATCTATAGAGAAAATGCTTTAATTTCCCACAAATAAAATGAAAATCAATGCACGTTCTGGATGGGGGACTGCTAGTCAAGCTGTCAGGCCCACAGTATAGTTTTGGTCGCTAACTTCTAACCTCCCTCAAGTTAAATACTAGAAGCACCGCCTTGCTTAGGTTAGTTTTGTAATACTGATGGGCTACTGAGGGGGAGAGGTGTAACTTTTTAAATGGGGTTTGGGGGTGTTTGAGAAAAATAGTAGATAATTGTTTATAATAAAATCATCTCACTGGAAAGTATAAGAGGATCTATTAAAGTGCCTTTTAGAAAAATAAAAAAGTATGTGCTTAGTAGTTGGTCCTGAAGACCTCAGTCCTTTTCCCCACCAGAGAACAAGGCAGAGAAAGACATCAGGTCACACTGCTTATCCACAGGAAAAAAGATTTAAAAGAGCACATTCCCAAGCAGAGACCTGCAAATCACTGTGGTCAATGAGGGACCCAGGGGAAGAGAGACTAGAGGGTCCTCACCCCTTACCTGTAGCTGGTCCAGAAAAGGCCCCACCATCACTAAAAAGCATCTTTCCCCTACCCTGCACTGACTGATCCCATCCCAGACAAGATTTCTGCAAGGTTGTGATGTGCTTAATATTGCACAAAGCCAGCATTGTTTGAGAGGAGAGGAATGTTCATCTCTGCCTAAAACAGAATTTTCTGCATGACAGAAAATTCTTAAGTTAAAGGTAGCCCCTTGGGTGCATTCTGGTCCAGTGCCATTTGTTCTGTTTCTAAGGAGCCCTGGAGAAATGGCATGGAGAGCCCAACAAGTCCTTTGCGCCTAACTCTGTGACACTGGTTTCGGAAAGGTGGAGAAATTGTCAATTAAGGAGCTGATGGGAAAATTTTTGGAGGAAATAAAAGGAGGAAAATAAAGAAAAATTAAAATGTCCAAACCAGCTTTCTGCATCAAACCAAAAGCAGTTAAAGCAGTGAAACAAGATGACCTACTCCGTAGTGTATCATTTCTCTTCTCTATCATCTCCTTTGGTCCTTTACTTTTTTTTTTTTTTTTTTTTTTTTTTTTTTGCTTACTTCAGTGCAGAACACTTAAATCATGTACATGCCAGCAGATAAATACATGTAAAGATAATGTAACAGGGTAGAAGGCCAATTAGAATCTCCTTTTATCCCCCGTACTAAGGGATTTGGAGAGAAAAAAAAGTATTCACTAGAACCAGGCTTAGGAACAGAGCAACTGCAATTAATGCTTCTTTGGTAAAACTAGTCCATCTCCAAAGCAAAGACTTCCATGAGATGAGGACCTTCACAGTGATTGTCAGAAATCCATGAGCATATCTCTGAATGTTTAAAATCCAGCACTTATCACTTTCCTCATCTCTCTTCTCCCACCTCCTAAACATAGGCAACATTACCACATCTTTAGTTCTCTCTGTTCTGGGGAGTTTACAGGTAACTAGAAGATTGTAGAAAAAAGAAAAAGAGAGGACTGGGTAAAATAGAGACAAAGTAGCAGTGGTCTGCACTTGTTTGACTTTGACAACAGGGTGTTATATATTTGCTTGTGTGTGTGTGTCTGTGTGTGTTTTAAAAAGCATTGATGCATTGAAGATTTATTTACCGAACAGGTTGATTTATTTAACAAACTTGACACATCAAATTTTACCAGGTTCTCACAATAATTGTTACCCATTTATCAGAGCTGTTATTTAGCCAAATATTTGTTTTAAAGTATTAGTCATTTAAGGGAAAATACTGCACAATCAATCTGTGGTTAATTTTAGTTATGTTATGTTATGTTATGTTATGTTATGTTATGTTATGTTATGTTATGTTTGTTATGTTATGTTATGTTTGTTATGTTATGTTATAGCAACGATTATTTAGTAGAGTCTCTGAAATCTAATATTTCCAGGGCCATTTAATCTCCACCCCAAATCTATTATTTTTTTCCTAGTAATAAATTTTTGGTTAAAATCACATGAGAGGGAAAAAATTTTAACATGGACAATGTCCTTTCATGTTATGGTATTTTACACTTTTGATTTACAAAGGAAAAGTAGTTTGTCAACATACTGTTAAAATCACAAATGTGAATACTGTTAACCTAAAAAATTGGTTATAATAATAAAAGGATATGATTTTGTGGCAGGGTGTGTGTGTGAAAGGATGGTTAGGACAGCTGGGGAAAGCTAAGTGGGTGATTAGAATAAGAAAAAGGAAATGGAATTAAATTTCAAGTTTAAATTTGTTGAATAACCCTACTTCATTTGTACACATGTCCATAAAAATTATATTTTTTCAACTCAAATGCAATCTATACAGGTTCTGTGAGAGGTAAAATATTGGAAAGTATTTCCAAGTAACAAAAATGTCTAATCACTAGCTGCCCTGGCTGCTTTGAATTCCTGTATTGTAAATATGCCATTTGCAAAAGCAAGAGGCTCATTTTGACCTCCTAGGTCAAGGAGTGTGGGGACTAGGAAAGATGAGGTGAGGGGAGAGAAAGGGAAATCCCACTACCACACAAATAAATCTTTGACCTAGTAAGCAAATATGTTTTTGTTGTTACTGCTGGGTAAAATGTTCAAGTCTTCCAGAAATTAGACCCTGTAATAAAAATGTACCAGCCCAAATTTAAATTGTTCACTAGACAGATGGTTAATTATATTCACAGCCACATACTTCACTGGGATAGAGTTTCAGACACTCAGCCAGTTTTATTTGATTAGCAGGGTTCCCAGTTAATATGTAAAATGACAGTTACTTAAGGCTTTTTTGTTCCCTTCTAAAAATATTTTTAAGTAAGTGTAAATTCTCCTCAGCCATGTCAGCGTCATTGCTGTAAATAAAACGTTTGGTCATATGTTGCTGTATGTATAAAAAATGTAAGGGAGATTTATCCCTGGAAACTCAAAGGATCTCTACAGTTCAGGGAAAACCATTGGAGCACCTTTCTCACCAAGACAAATATTACAGGACTATCAGCACACTCCGCTTCACCAAAAACAACCAAAGAGATATTCAAATCCTGGGTTAAAGTGCTTTAGATGCTTTTTAAAACACCCTAGGCAGCCGTACACACAAATCATTTCTTTTCAGATAACAATCTAAAAATGGAATGTTAGGAAAAGGCCACATAGCTAAGTATACTGCACAGAATTCAACGATATGTTGGGAGCCAAAACGTAGAAGCAAAATATGAAACCCACTCATTCCAAACTGCAACCAGAAACTCGACAAAATTCAAGTGTGCTGGTGTCAAAATGGGGATGCCATTTTTTTTTTTTTTTTTAACTTCGAAGAAGACAGAAAACCTTGCGCCGGTGATTCAGTCTCTCACGAATCTGACCGACAGAAGCAGTCATGCTGAAACCACTGGATTCCTCAGCAGAACGGCGCCAACTCAGCGGCGCGTTTTCCACACTTTCCCAGAGCCGGCCCCGCTCCCCGCGCGGGCTCACGGCCTCCCCACCCCACCCGGTGTGCCAGACTCCAGCGGATGTGTGTGGCGGGGCATGGCAGAGCGCAGCTCCAGAAGCCACGCAGGAGCGCGGCAATTCGACTGCCATCCTGAGAGGGAAGGGGCCTCGGGGCAATGCCCGCAACGGTGACATGCTGAGTGAGGCTCTGTAGAGCCCCGAGTCGAGAACCGCCCGCAGCCCCAGTCGAGTGGCGCGTGCTCAGAGGCGCTCTGTGGTCCGCAGGGCAGCGCCGCGCGCGCGGGAGGCTCAAGAGGTGCGGGCCGCAGCGCTTCGCACCTTTGCCGCTTTGGCCCGGGCCCCGGATCGTACTGCCGCGTGGGTTTTCCTGCTCACGCCAAAGCGCTCGGTGTTCATGCCCATTCCCTGGCCAGGGTCTCCTGGGCAGCAGCCCGAAAGGAGGCAACACTTGGCTGGTGCCCGCTGCCTGGCCCTGTGCGTGTGAGCGCGGAAGCTCCAGCCGCCTGCTTCCCCTCCCCCCGGCGCCAGCAGAGAGAGAGGCCTTTCCTAGATTGCAGTGCCTGTCAGGGCGAGTCGGGACCGCGCGCCCCCGCGGCCTTGCTACCTAGTACACAGACACACACACGCTCGCCATTCTCACACCGACACCCTCCCTTCCGTCTGCCCTTCCTCCTCTTCTGTCTCGGCCTCCCCCAATCCTTCCCACCCCCTGCCGCCGCCACCCGGAGTCAGCTGGGGAGCCGGCGAGGAGGCCAGGGGGCTGCGTGGCAGCGCCCGTACTCACCTCGCAGGCCGACTCCTGGGTGCACGTCGCGGGCGGGCTCAGGCAGCGGGCGCTGGAGTGAGCGCGTCCACAGTTAAAGCTGGGCTCCCGCCACCACCGCCGTTGCTCTAGCTGCCGCCGCTGCTACTGCTGCCGCTGCCGCCACCTCTGCCTGAGCTCCATGCGCCAGGCCCGCCAGGTGGACGCGCCTCTCTCCCTCAGGCTCCGCCGCCTTGCTAGATGCTGTCAGAGCTGTTGGGCTTTGGCCCTGGAGCTCAGTGCCTCAGTGGCTGCCAGCTGCGTCTGGGGTCTGCGCTTGGCCCGCACCAGCTCTAGCTCGGGCCGTGGCTACCTCGAGAGACGGCTGCGCGCAAGGCGCTGGAGCCCGCTCAGTGCGGTACTGTGGCTTTCGGCGGGAGGGAGAGAGAAGGAGGGAAGCTGCCACTGTCACTACCCCGTTAAAGCTACCGCTAAATGCTGCTACTGTCGCTACTGCTACTGCTGTGGTGGTGGCGACGGCTGCTGCTGCTGCTGCTGCGGCTGCTGCTACTGGTTTTCCTTCCCGGGTTCTCCCTCTGCCTCGTCCCCCTCCTCCTCCTCTTTCTCCTCCTCCTCTTCCTCCTCCTCCTCTTCTTCCTCCTCCTCCCCCTCCTCCTCCTTCCGCCGCTTTTCTCACAGCCTCCGCGGGCGCTGCCTGGTCTCCTCTTCTCCCAGAGCTGCCACTGCCCATTCAGAAAGGTGCCCAGAGTGGAACTGCCTCGGCTGCCACCATCGCTATTGCCCCTGCCATTGTTTCCTCCAATCTGGCTGTTCTTGCTGGACGCGTTCACCCTTTACCTCCCTTCCCCGCCACTGCCCTCCCTTTCCCTCCCGTTTTCTCTACCCTTTCTAAGGCCTCTTCCCTATGCCCCCCCTCCCACTCTGTCCGTCTGTCCCTCCCTCCCCTCAGACTCCCGGGAGCGCGCACTGCGCAGCCACCTGTCATAAAGGGCGCGCACCCCCTTTCCCACCCCTACCCCACCCCCCACTCATTCTTGCAGCTAGCCCTGTCCACCGCGCCAGTGAAGCGTTCTTTCCCCGGCAGACAAGCAGGCGGAGAGCACTCTCCCACGTCTCTCAGGGTGGTTATGTGTACAGAGAGGGGCGCTCTGAAGTTTGGGAAAGAGCATCTCAATGGCTTCTTTCACCAAACATCTAATCATTCAACCTCTACCTACCCTTAACTTCAGAGCCTAGGCCTCCAGAAGGGTGGGTCATGTTGGAAGGGCTGAATGAAGGCCATTTCCCAAAGAATTGGAAAGAGGTGTTTTTTGAAATAAAGAAGGAAAGAAAAAGGGAACCTGAAATGTGCCAGGAAGGAAATGGGATCTGCTCTACTGCTTGTCATCAAGAAACCCCTTAGGTGATCATGCCCCTTCAGAATTCCTGGGAACTCCACAGGAAACAGCACGGGGGTCAAGATTAACTTAGAAGGGACCACTTGGCACTCCTGGAGCCCTGGGTGTAAGCTTGGGACGTGGGTCCCTGAACCACCACCACTAGGAGCCATGGGGAGAGATAGAAAGGCTGGTGTGAGAGCAAGAGGAGTCAAACTAAGCACTTTGTGTGCACTTGCTACAGCAAGCCATAGCCAAAGCACAGTTTCTTCAGTCAGGTTTCTCTACCGCCACAGTTGCAGGCCCATTTTGCTGCCAACACTTAGGCTTCCAGACCTGATGTGTGCAACTTTTCACCATCAACAGAAGCTCTATGGCCTGTCACAAAACCCATTCCCAGAAATAGGACAGGTCGGTAGGGGATGGGGCTATTTTCTTTTCCCTGGCAAAGTAGAAGAGACAAGTGTTCTAGATATCCCATTGCCAACAAGGTCTGGGATGTCTAACCAAGTTTGAGGCACTCTCCATGAGTCTTTCATCACTGAGCCATAATGTGTCTGGACATAGGGGGCCCTTTTACAATTAATTCCTCATCTATGTGCTTTGGTTTCTGCCATTCCACCTGCTTGGAACACTCTTGTCCTTTCTCCCTCTTACTTTAGATCTATGAAACTCATCCATAAATAAAATTCATCATTTAATCATTGACAGTTAATAAGAACTTACTATGTGCCAGACACTGGGCTAGGCAATTTACATGAATTATTTTATTTAATTGTCAAAAATAAACACAATTTTACTACTCCCATTTTACAGGTGAGAAAATTGAGCTTCAAAGAAATTAGATGTACATATCTTGAGACTAGAAATAATAGCTTCTTTGTCTTGCATCTGCAAGGCACTGTGCAGATACATTTGTATCTCTCAGGTACTGAGGTAAATATGAAGAAAAATATTTGGCCTGAGTCCTCAAAAACAAAAAGGTTAAACATTGAAATGCCGCCCATCTACTGGCCGGATCTTAATGGCCACTTTTCCCATTGTTGGAAAGCACATTGTTTTCACCTGTATGAACCATGTATGCTAGCTATTCTTCCCTTTGAAAGTTAATTGCTTGTTAGTTACTGGTTATAATTTGCATCAGTTCCCTCCACCCAAAGACTACCAGGAACACACCAGTAGTTGAACAAGTTGAGTTTATTACTTGTTACAGTTACAGAGAATGTTCACCATAGATGTAATGGGCTGATCTGTGTCCCCTCCCAAATTTATATGTAGAAGCCTTACCACCAATACCTCAGAATTTCACTATACTTGGAGATAGAGCCTTTAAAGAGATGATTGAGTTGAAATGAGTTGATCGGGGTGGGTCCCAATTCAATCTGACTGTGTCCTTATAAGAGGAGAAAATTTGAACACACAAAGAAACACCAGGGGCACAGGGACACTGAGAAGGCAGCCATCTGCAAGCTAAGAAGAAAATTCTCAGAGAAACCAAATGTGCCAGCAACATAACATGATCTTAGACTTCTGGCCTCCAGAATTATGAAAAAATGAAGTTATATTGTTGAAAGCAATCAGTCAGTGGTATTTTTTTGTTAGCCTTAGCAGAGTAATACAATAGGGAAATATGAGATGTCTTAGTCACAGGGTGGTAGAAAGAATGCCCTGGCTGGTGTGGCTCAATGGATTGAGTGCTAGCCTGCAAATCAAAGGGTTGTGGGTTCAATTCCCAGTCAGGGCACATGCCTGGGTTGTGGGCCACATCCCCAGTAGGGGGCACATGAGAGGCAACCATACATTGATGCTTCTCTCCCTCTCTTTCTCCCTCCCTTCCCCTCTGTCTAAAAATAAATAAGTAAAATATCTAAAAAAATTATTACAGGATTGTGGCTTCGGTTGGGTGATTTGGGGGAGAGTCTAAGAAAGCTGGGATTCATTCTGTAGAGTGCTGTCAGAAAGCAAGACAATTCTATAACTGGGCATCTTAATAAATTGTATTTATAGGGAGCAAACTGAAGTGGGCATAAAGCTATTGTGGGTGGCACAGTAACCTTGTTTTTGTCTATGCTTAGACTAAATTATGAAGTAGCATTGTTTTGTCTCACTTTATCATGTTATCGGAGTAAGCTTGTCTGATGTCAGGATTTTCTGAGATTTTTAATGTCCAACAGGAAAACAACATTGCCTACCTGTGAGTGCCAAGCTAGCTTCCAGATGTCAGGGATGGCTTTTTTTCTTTTTCTCATATATGACTACCTAACAACATTTATTAGTTTTAACTAACTTGGCCTTAGGCAAGTTACCTTACTTCTCTGTACTTCAATGTCCTTGCCTCTAATTGGAGGAAATGTAGTTAAAGATAAGGTTGTTGTGGGAACTAAATGAAGAATATGTATACATATGTGTGTGTGTGTAATGTTAGAATAGTGCTTGACACATAGGCAGCATTCATTAAATGTGAGCTATGATCCATTTCTGCCTTCTCCAACAGACCATTTAGCATGAATTAGATATTATTATAGTTATGTATTTGTACTTTCTCCCTTACTGGAGTATGAGGTCCTTGAGGGCACAGATAATGCTTATTGCCATAATAATGATACCTAACCTTTATTGAGTGATTTCAACAGGCCAGGCACTTCTGTTATCTGTAGTTACTCCAAGAAAACTCCTGAGACCTGTAGGCTAGTGTGGGTGTCTTCCTCTGTGCCCTCATAGCACCTGTGCTTACCTTAATTACTATATTAAGCATAAGATACTAACATTGTCTGATTATGTGTCTTCTTTCCTTTCTAGACCCTTTACTTACAGAGAGGAAAACAGGTATTTTTTTAAATTTCCAAATAAAAAATGTATGTATTTAATGTGTACAATGTGATGTTTTGATATACATGTACATCTTGAAATGATTACCACAATCAAGGTAATTAACATATCCATTGCTTGCATAATTACAATTTATTTTGGTGTGGTGAAAACACTGAAGATCAACTTTCTTAGCAAATTTCAAGTGTAAAATACAGTGTTATTAATTATATTTACCATGATATACATTAGATCTCTAGAATGTACTCACCTTGCATAATTGCAACTTTATGCCTTTTGACCAACAGCTCTCAACTTCCCCCATCCCTAGCTCCTACCAATTACCATTCCATTGTCTGTTTTTATGGTTCAACTTTTTTAGATTCCACATGGAAGTGAAGTCATGCAGTATTTATCTTTCTCTGTCTAGCTTATTTCACTTACCATAATGTCCTCCAAGTTCATCCACATTGTCAAAAATGTCAAGATTTCCTGCTTTAGGTTGAGTAATATTCCAATGGGGTGTGTGTGTGTGTGTGTGTGTGTGTGTGTGTGAGAGAGAGAGAGAGAGAGAGAGAGAGAGAGAGAGAGAGAGAGAGACAGAGAGAGAGATTTTCTTTATTCATCTATCAGCAGATACTTAGGTTGTTTCATTATCTTGGCTATTGTGAATAATGTTGCAATGAACATGGAAATTAGGTATCTCTTCAAAATCTCAAGATTTCACTTGAGAGCAGGTACTTGTAACTTTGGTGCCCATGTCTGATCACAGTGCCTAGCACAACAGAGGAACTCAATACAAAGGCATTGATCAGATTTTCACTACATTCTTTGCTCTGTCTAGGGGGGAACTTAGGTCAAGACAGCTGTGTTAGCTTACACCATCACTTTCCCTGGGGTTTTATTGACTTAAAAGTAACAAGGGCTCTCTTACATACCCATTTTCCCAATGAAGTATATCTAAAGGAGAGAATTACCATGAAACTTCAATGCAATAAGGTGCCATTTGGGAACAACTGGCACCTACTATTTAACAGTCAGTTGTAGAACGTCCATTGGGGCATAGTGGAATAATGAAGGAGTATAAGACTAGAACCAGAATCTTGGGTCTTGACCTTAATTTTACCATTGACAGACTATGTGACAAATCACTGAACCTCTCTGATTCTTTGTTTCTCCCTATGGAAAAATGGAAAACATAATCTCTTTATTCACTGCCTAATAGAACTTGATGATAAAGATTAAAAGAGAGTTTACTGGAGTTTCTCTTTAGGGAAAAACATTTAACTCCCCCATCACTTCCATGTTACAATCCTGGGTGATTCTTAGCCTTTCAGATGCCACCCATTCCAAGGGTTTGTGGATTTTAGCCTGCTATAGTCTCAAACAGTCCCACAATGGCTTGTGCCCAGTGAAGGGAGCTGTAGTGTCTGGAATTTGGGGGCCATAAGAGGTATTGCCATCCTGCAGCTGGACTCAAAAAGTTTCCTTCCATCATGCTGAGGACAGATACAGGATGTTTTTCAGCTCAAATTTATGTTCTACCTTAACCCAGAGGGATAAAATAAGGTGAGTGACAGAATAACATTATCACAGTATCATATGCATATACAAGGTAGGAAACTATTATACTATTTTTTACATAATGTACCATATTGTGCTAAGAAACTATAAAACAATCATAATAATGGCCTATGGCTGGGAATTTATGGCACCTTTGCTTGGTGAATTCCTAAGGACGGCACAAAAGAACTCAGGTCAGTAAATTAAAACCGGCATTGGCTGTTCCTGTTGTTGGAAGGGCAGCACCCAGAACACCGAGGGATCCCATTAAATATAATGGAACTGACAAGCTGCATCAATGCTTCCCTCCTTTGTCCTAAACAGCATTAGAAAACTATAGATCTCTCTCTCCTGACAGTAGACAGATGTTTCATTTTTTCCCTTTCAGCAGCCCTAGGAGGGGCAAAGATGTCCTCATTCTACAAGTTATTCAGTTAGTGTTTGGTTGGGATTCTGTGTTGGGTCTGAGGAGGGGAAAACATGGACAATTTAAGGCATAGTCTTTTCCTCAAAAGAGCTTATAGTCTATTAGCCTTGGGATATAAACACAGGAAATCAATAATTTCAAGCTGTGCAGAATGAGGGCTACATGAGGGGTGGAAATAAGTCGAGTCCTCTTTGGTCAGGAATCAAAAGGAGTTTGGGGGTTCCTGGGCATGCATCATGTGTGGTGGCCCTGTGGGGAAGTAAGGTTGTGCGAAGCAGTGAAAAGAAGAGCATATTGAGCATGGGGAAGAGTGTGAGGTGAGGAAGTGACAAGGACAGATGTGAGCAATGTATCTGTGAGTCAGTGACATATCTAGAGTGGCTGCAGCCAGGGCTCACTCCAGAAAGTAAGCCAAATTTAGATGGGTTGAATGGGGCCAGATTTCGGAGGCTTTGGAACTCTGTGATACTTTAGCCTTAAATTCTCAGTCTTTCTAAGCATGGAAAATAGAGGTCATGACCACATACTATTCAGGTAGCTAGATGAAGCACTAAACTCTAGGGTTCAGATGGTAGCAATGATGAACATATATGATGGATTTTCATATACATCATGTCATTTGTTCATGACAATCTATTAAAAAACAATGTCCCACTGCAGACATTCTCCTTCTTGAAGCCTGCTTCCTTGAAGCTTTAAAACAAATGAACAAAGAAAACCTGTTGGTTGAGCTTATTGTCCTGTGGAGGTAGCTTTGAGTTGCAACAGCTGGGTCTAAAAATTGAGGCCAGATGATCAAAGTGCTGGTTTCAATCAACAGTGTTTGGGATGTCCTGCCCCTATTTGCCTAGCATGCTCAGGTGCTTTGGCTGCTGTGTTCAAAGCCAGCCTAGAGAAGGACTTCTGACATTGAGCATTTTCTCTCTCAGGGTGAGTCTTTGAAATATGCTAGGACAGGCTGAGTGACTCAAAGTTAAGGAACTGAGGTCTGGAGAAAACCATTTCCATCTTCAGTTGTCAAAGGCCATTGGAGAAGACCCAGATAAAGCTACAAGTCAAAAATTTGTGGCCTGGCAGCACTGAGGAGGGCATGAGCAAAGTAGGAGTGTGAGTGCGGGTGGTGAAGAAGTGTGTCCAGACTCAGGACAGGACCATGGACAGAGATCAGCACTACTCTAGAACCAGATCCCATAGTGTAATGCAGCTCTCCATCTTGCAACTGTGCACCTGGGAGGCACTGCAGTTTTGTGAATAATGTATAGAATGTTATGTAAGTTTTGGGCTTCCCTGAGTTGAGTACCACCAGAGTGCTCTGCACAGTCTGAGCTCCCTCTCAGGCACAGACACATAGGCTTTATTCAGTGTGAGAGGTATTAGTAGTGCCAAATGTACATTGTTGGAAATTGCAAGGTAGTTTCCTAGTTTGAACAGTTGCCCCAGAGTGAAGAGACCCCAGCCAGACTGAGCTCACCTGGCCCTAGAAATATTTGGTTGAGAACTTCTTAGACATGGTTATCTCTTCTCCTTTAAGGAAAGAATCTTAAAGAACTTTTTTTCATATAAAATGCAATACCTCTGAGTGTGCTTTATTCTTCCACCCCCACCAACCCAGGTAGAGGAAAGCAGGGTGAGCTGTGTTAAAGTGTAAAAGCATTGGGCTTGGAATCAAATTACCTTGGATTCTTCCCCTTCATAGTACTGGGAAGTTTACTGAGTCTTCTCAAAGCTACAGTCTGTTGAAAAGGGATAACTATAACCTCTACCTCACAGAGAACTTTTGAGAAATTTGTGAATTAAGATATATGAAAACACCTGGCAAAAGACATGGCATGTAGAGGACTATAATAAGTGTGTCTGTTTGTACATTTATTTCAGAAGTTTCTGAAATCTCCCTTTTTGCAGGAAGTCTTTCTTAAGTCATTGAGGAATAAGTCATGACTTTCCTTCTATCTACACTAGCAGTTCCTATGATATCCTCCTTTTTCTGTTAATACTGCTGCTCTTGATTCTTTTTTTTTTAACTTTTTTATTGATTATGCCATTACAGTTCTCCCATTGCCCCCTTCATTCCCCTCCACCCTGCCAACCCCCTCCCACCCACATTCCCCCTCTTTAGTTCTTGTCCATGTATCATAAGTTCTTTAGCTTCTACATTTCCCACACTACTCTTGCCCTCTCCCTGTCTATTTTCTCCCCACCGTCTATGCT
>PVKM010001709.1:0-73700 GCA_004027735.1 Carollia perspicillata
GGTCCGCATGCATAGCAGCCGCTTGCACCAGATCCAACAGGAGGAAGGCATGGACTTGATCAACCGAGAGACGGTCCACGAGCGTGAGGTGCAGAACGCAATGCAGATAAGCCACTCCTGGGAGGAAAGTTTCAGCCTGAGTGACAACGACGTGGAGAAGTCGTCCTCCCCGAAGCGCATCGATTTCATTCCGGTGTCACCAGCACCATCGCCTACCCGCGGAATTGGGAAGCAGTGTTTTTCGCCATCCTTGCAAAGTTTTGTGAGTAGCAATGGATTGCCTCCAAGTCCTATTCCCAGCCCAACGACCCGGTTTACTACTCGAAGAAGCCAGAGTCCCATTAATTGCATTAGACCAAGTGTTCTCGGACCATTGAAAAGAAAATGTGAAATGGAAACTGAGTATCAGCCAAAGAGATTTTTCCAGGGCATCACCAACATGCTTTCTTCTGACGTTGCACAGCTGTCAGATCCTGGTGTCTGTGTATCTTCCGATACCCTTGATGGAAACAGCAGCAGTGCTGGATCTTCTTGTAACTCACCAGCGAAAGTCAGCACTACCACCGACTCTCCGGTGTCACCTGCCCAAGCGGCCTCTCCTTTTATTCCAGTAGATGAACTTTCATCTAAGTGACTCACTCACCCACCCCAGAGACTCGGTTGTTTTTTGTTTTGTTTTGTTTTGTTTTGTTTTGCAATGGAGAAGAAAATCAAGTTAGAGCAAGCACTGAACTTTGTCGATTAATTTGAGGCTATTTCCTATTTGACCCTTTTCCTTTTTTTGGAATTTACTGAACTGTTGATATTCTAGAGAACTTTTATGTCAGGTTCCTGCGGATACCCTTGAATTCAGTGTAGTAATATTTTGAGACGTTTTCCCAATAAGTGTGTTGAAGCATACATCTTTACGCTGCTAATATGTCTAAATACATATGTTATCCCTTGATTTTTTAAAAAATAATTGAGAGCTCTATTTATTTATGGGATCATTAAGTTCTGATGCAAATATAAATGTTGAATTAATCAGTGTAGTAAACTGATGTTTTAAAATTCCATACTTCATGCCCACACTAATTTTAATGTTATTTTTAGTGATTGCGAATTTCTATTTGATGAACAATAACGTACTTATGCTATTTTTAAAATATGTTATATCAATCCAGTGGTCGTCTGTTTTATCCAGGAATTCTTGGATATTTAATTTTCTGGGTACAGAAAGTGGGTGGGAGGGGGAATGATAAAGAACAAGATATAAACGTTTGCAACAAATCTTTTGAAATTAAATATAGAGGTAAACATTTAAGAAAAACATTTTTAAATGAAACTTAATAGCAATTCTAAGTTGTACAAATATAACTACAAAAAATTATTTTTCTTTTTTAGTAGGAAGTGCATTCTTTTGGGTATAATCCTAAAGTGAAATGGGACAGTGTCTTGCATTCTTAATTCAGTACACGTAGACCGAGGCCAGGTTCTTTGTACCACTGTGAACTTAAAAAGTTTTTCAAATGTAGAAAATGTGTGGGGAGCCCTGCTGAACTTCAGCAGAGCATCCAGGCAGATGAAACTCTCAGTCATTATTAATATGCTTTAAAATATCTATCATGCCTCAGTGAAAATTGTTGCCAACGAGAAGCCAGAGCAACTTTTGGCTGCTTGTTTTCTGCCCATCTGTCACCTTCCTGGTTTTCCCTGGCTCAGGAAGGAAGCAGCTGTTTTCCTTGCCAACAGGTCCTTCCTCTCCACCTCCCACCAAACTAGGGCATCAACGCATCATTGGTTAGACAAGGGTACAGTGTGACTCGGATTTCTGACAGTGAGCAGTGGCAGGACTGTGGAATTATTTCAGGAACTTCTGTGGTGAAAGCTACAGCTGGAGTCGTGTGCCTTGGGGATGTCAGTTAATTAAGGGTCAGTGACTTGCAAGAGAAAATCAACGGAGAGTCTCATAGGTAAATCATTATTTGACTTAGGTTTTGTTAAAGGTAGAATTGTAAAGTGTACTTTTCCTTTTACAATTAAGACAAAATCTAAAAATATTTAATAACAAAATGTTTTTTATATTATATTTCGTATGTCACCCTTAACTAGAGAGAGAGACAGGAAAGAAAGAAAGAGAAAAAGAAAGAATAAAAAGGACGTAGGGGGAAAATAAAAAGACTAAAAGAGAGACCAAGACAAGAAGCTCTGACTTTTTAAAGTTATTGCCTACAGAGACTTTAACAATTATGTGGAGTTTTTGTAGCTGTGAGAATAAATGGACTGGTCAGCTTTCAAAAATTACCTCCAGAATTCAGTGAAAATTATATCGAGGGTAAGGTGATGTTCAAAGGCTTAAAATTTTCTCTTTTAGGTAATAGTGTTCATTACCCATTCCTGACTTGTTCCTCAAATTCAAACCTGTACATCCAGCTTCCTGTTCAGCACTTTGACCTGCTTCCAGAGGTACTTTAATCTCAGCATCTCTAAAGCAAAATATATTGTCTTCTCATTGAACCTGTTGTGAATTACCTAAATTGATGATGTCACCACCATCTAACTTCCTAAACTAGAAACCATGGAAACATCCTTGACTTTCCTTTTTCCCTATCTAGCATATCCAGCTTAATCACCAAGTCCTGTCTAATTCTGAAATGAATCTCCTATCTCTCCCTTTCTATATCTCTATCGCCACTGATTTGGCTTAAATTCTGGCCTAAGTGATCTGCCAGCCCATTTTCTTACCTCCCTTTTGGCCCAGTCTTCACACTGCCTTTAAAGTGATCTTTTAAAAATATGGACTTGAGTTTTCACCCTCCTGCTTAAAAATTATATGCTTCCCCATTTTGTATATATATATAACGAACTGGCCCTACTCTTGGAAGCTTCAGTCCTCTGGTCATCCTGTCCCAATACACATCTTTCCTTCTTACTCTGCAAACACTAGCCTACTTGGTGTTGTTTCAATATGCCATGTACTTTTATGTGTTTGTACCTTTGGATAGATCGTTCCTTCTTTAAAAGGCTATTTCTATCCTTTTCAGCCAGGCAAATGCTTTATTTCTTTTTATTTCATATGAATTTGTGAAATAATGTATACCTGATGATTATGAAGATATTAAACAATGCATATATCTATACAGTAAAAAAATGAAAGTCTGCCTTTTAATATATAAAATTCATCTTCCCTTCCCATAGGTAATTTCTGTCAGTACTTGTATATATTGTACAGGATGTATGAGTCCACATTTCCATGTATGTATATGTATATAAATTCAGGAAACCAACATGTCATTTACATCTCTCTTCCTTTCTTCCCCCCATATCTTATCATTCCCCAAATCTTACTGATTGTATTTTCCAGGATCTATTTTCTTGCTTTCACATCTGCTGCCTGTCTGATCCAGGATGCCATCATTTCCCTCTTGAGCTTCTGAAGCTGCCTTCTGATTCCTATTTGTCCCCTTCACACTTGCTCTGGCTGACTACCCGTTTATTCTCCATATAGCAACTAGAGTAATTCTTTTAAAATTGCAAATCTGATCCATTTCCCAGCTTTAAAGCTTTTTATTTGCTTCCTGTTGTTGTTAGGGTATAACAAAATGGTTGGATTCTGGCCCAGGAGGCCCGTGGGAGTGAGCTCTTGCCTGTCCCTCCCCTTGTTTTCTGTGTCCCACCTTTACTGGCTTCTTGTAACTACATTATGTTCTCTCCTGTTTTAGGTCATTTTGCCAGATCATTTTTCTTGAAGAAACAGAGAAACCTTTATTTCTATAAGCTTATTTTTCTATTTAGGCAGTAAGTTTTAAATCAGACAAGTCTCTAAGAGTTCATATAGACAATTTACATTATTGTGTTATTGTTCATAAGTTTAGTTAGTACTCTGTAGAATGTAAGGACTTAGATCATATAATTATCCTTTAAAAAACATTCTTTAGGGTATTAGTATTGCCAATCTATAAACTTTGTGCTTAGAAGTCCCAAAGTACACAATATTTAGTTACAGTATAGTTTGTCATATGTAACAAACGTCTGTGGTATGCTTTCCTTTATTGTATTTGTTAAAAACACAATGTAAGTAGGAAAAATAATGGTCACAAAATTTGCAGCTGCTGGATGTCAGAACCTTTAAGCATACTTAAAAGGTTGATTATAATCAAGAATAACCAGTATCAGGTTGCCTTCCAGTGATTCAGAGTTATTAGTTCAGCCAGTTAAATACCTGTAGCAAGAGACTATCAGATATTTGGCAGTAAGATGGGGGAAGTGTCAAGGCTTATGAGGGAAACAGGATTTAATTTTCTTTCTTATGGACCCGTTTATGGATGAGTAGAAAAAGTGTGAAGATCCAAGACAGAGGTGGGAGACAAGATAGTTGCCACAATGACAAACTGAAGAGGATGACGTCACCTACATTTCCCGGGTAGCATCAGGGAATAGAAGAAAGAGTTGGTCTTGGGGAGGAGGTCTGGAAGCACGTGGGGGTGGGGGGCGGGGGGAGGACAGGAAGAAGGAGAGTGAAACAGCTAGGGAAAGAAGGAAATGTTGAATTGGTCTGCTGTTACGGGAGTTTAGGAGTGTGAAGGAAAGTATATGAAAAAATTTTTATGTGAATGCTTCCATTTTCCAATTATCGAGGAGTCTATAATATTTGAATGTGGAGCAAGTATAGACTTGGAAGCTTGAGTGAAATAAAGCTTTAAATGTTGCCTCTATGAGAATCTGTAAAGAGGTGAGTAGGCTTATTGAGCCACCTTGGATGGCAGGTTGCGCCTGGACGGCAGGTGCAAAAGAAGTGGATTGGATTGACCTAGGTTTGAACGTTGGTAAGTGCTAGGTACTAGGTAAAGTACAGTGTGTAGAGCAATGAAGTATTCTGCTGAAAGTGGAGTTGAGTGATTAGCTAAGGCTGTGGGGATGGTAATAGAAGTCAGCAGTGGGTTATGGGCCATTTTTTGCAAGGTCTTAACATTACAATCAGCCATAGCAAAGTATACAGAGAATCTGATCTCACTGCAGAACTCTTGCATTAGCAGTTTTGCCCATGCTTTTCATGGCTGATTTTGTTCAGTTGGAAAATCAGTCCTGCATCAGCAAGCCTTGGGTTCCACTTGTTTGATAAAAGAGATGTTGAGTCATTTTGCTCATTATAGCCAAGACGGTTCTTTATGCCTTCCCTAACTTGCCATTCGAGTAAAAAATGTTCTTAAAAGTTGAAATGACCTTTATATTAAAAATTACATGTAAAGTACTTGCTATATGTCAGGCAGTGTTCTAGCTGCTACACAGATGTGTTATTTCATTGAATCTTTATCATCTGAAGTGAGTGCTGTTATTGTCCTCATCTTATAAATGAGGAAATGGAGGTACAGAGAAGCTAAGGAACTTGCTCAGCATTCCAAAACGGAGCCAGGCAGTGTGTCACGGTGAAGGGCGCAGACTGGAGCCAGGTGGCTGCAATGAGGATTACGTGGGTCCTGTGTGTGGAGTCCTCACAGCAGCCCTGGGCGATTTCTGCAGACGTGTTGTTAACTATCATTCTCCTCATTGTGATGGTGGCAGCTGTCATTGTTGTTGTCTTACGAACAACAATAATGTGGACCTACAAAGAAATCATTTCTCTATCATCCTTGGCGAATGAAATGCCCGCTTTCATACTCAGGAGCATTGTGCTCTCTATTCTTCAAGGCATCCTTTCCTATTATAAACTGAGCGTTTGGGATGTTGGAAGGTTGTTTTTTCCTTAATTTTATCATCACAGATGGCATACAATATGTCAATTTCGGGTATACAACCTAGTGATAAGACATGCATATAAGTTATGAAGGGATCACTCTGATTAGTTCCCATTTGACACCATACATAGTTATTAGAATATTACTGACTGCATTCCCTGTGCTGTACTTTACATCCCCATGACTGTTTTTAAAGTGGCAATTTTTACATCTTTATCCCTTCCCCTTTTTTACCCAACCCCTCCCCCCATTTAACAACCATCAGAATGTTGTCTTATCTGTTCATTTGTTTTTTTAGATTCCACAGGTAAGTGAAATTATGTGGTATTTGCCCTTCGGTGTTTGATTTGTACCCTCTAGGTCCATTCATGTCGTTGCAAGTGACAAGATTCCGTTCTTTTTACGGCTGAGCGTTTTATACATGTACCACCTCTTTACCCACTTGTCTGTCGATGGACACTCAGGGTGCTTCTGTATCTTGGCTGTGGTAAATAATGCTGCAGGGAAAAAGGGGTGCATATGACTTTTCAAATTAGCATTTTGGGTTTCTTCGGATAAGTATCTAAAAGCGGGATTTCTGGGTAATATGATCGTTCTAGTTGGAATTTTTTGAGGAACTTCCACACTGTTTCCCACAGTGACCGCGCCAGTTCACAGTCCCACTAGCAGCACAGGATGGTCCCCTTTTCAGATGTTGGGAAGTCTCATACTGAGCAGACATTTCCCTCTGTGATTCCCGCCACTTAACTCAATTCGGGCTCTCTGGAAAGTGCAGAGCAAGCCTCCTCCCTGTTCTAGATAGTAGCCTTCCCTTCCCAAATCAGAGACACTCGATTCCTCTGCTTACCTCTTCTGAATTGGAGAAATCTTGAGCAGTTTTTTAGTGCACTCCCTCTGTGAAATAGGGCTATCATTACTCGGCAGCCAGACTTTTCACAAGATCGTAATCCCTTTAAGACTGCTTTTACTGCTGAGAAAGCAAAGGATGGTTTAATAACATGACCCCTTGCCAGTAATAATTATAATGAGTGCTGATATTTATTGAACACTCAGTGTGAGTCTAGGCACTATTTTCAGTGCTTTGCTTGTATGAATTCTTTTAACCCTTATGACAACCCTGGGAGGTAGTTGTTAAGATTATTTTCATTTAACAGATGAGAAAAACAAATACATTTTCTTAAGTCTTAATTTGAAATCTTTTTTCTTGTGAATTTAGGTCTTTTTGTCTTTTCCTTAAGAACAAACTTTTTTATTTGAGATAAAGCCAATTTTCCACCTTGCTACTGCTGTTGCTTTTATTTGGAATCAAATATATTTATAAAAAGTATGGCTTTAGACATTATAACCATGTTAGAGAAAGCTATAGGAGATTTCTTTTAGCAATAAGTAAAGTAGTATAAAAGAAAATCATGCTTTACATATTTTTAAACTGATTTGCTATTTGAAGTAAGAAGTCCCAAAACCACAAATTCCAGATTGTTTTTTATTTTCTTTACATAATGTATACATACACATACATATATATGCTTGGTCATATTTGAGTTGTACAGCATCCTTGGCTGTGTCCTTAGGTAATTGTTCCCAGGGAAACAAAAGCAGGAACCATTTTGACCCTCCCTTTCCCCCTCCAAACACTATGAGTTAAAAATGTGTCATTACTTAGAGGAAAAGTAACAGCAGGGTCTAAAGACTGATCTAAAACCTTTCATTACCTAAATAATAAGCTCTATAAGAAGCCCTCCACAGAGGGCAGAGATTTAAATTCATAACAATTTGGCAATCCTTGAGAAACTATTATTTTTTAAGTTTACTTCATAGAAAGTCACTTTACAATTGAATAAAAGGACCTCCCCCCAAAAACCCCTTCAACACATTTTAGAATCGGTGCTTAGATTTCAGGTTCATAGTGTTATGTACCAGCATTAGCCATTTATTTGTTCCAAAAGGTTAGTATCATTTTTAAAAGATGATTTTTTAAATAGAATGATTGTTTAAAATATTTTATTTATTTATTTTTAGAGAGAGGGGAAGGGAAGGAGAAAGTGGGAGAAAAACATCAATGTGTGGTTGCCTCTCATGTGTCCCCTGCTGTGGACCTGGCCTGCACACCAGGCATGTGCCCTGACTAGGAATCGAACCAGCGACCTTTTGCTTCACATATCTGTGCTCAATCCACTGAGCTACACCAGCCAGGGATCATTTTTAGAAGTTCAATAAATAGTTTTCAATCTCTTCAGAAGTGACTTTTCATTCTATATGTGGCTAGTTTGAGAAATAATTTGTGATAAGTCAGGCAGGTTACATAGTCAAGTCGCATGCGTGCACAACCACATGTTCGTGTACCTGTGCAAACACACGTGGGTACTGCTGGCAAGAATGTTTTGCGCTCTGATTGTAATCAATGTGCTGAATTCCACATGCTGCCCTGAAAGAGAAGTAGGTGTTTGGTTCTGGTGCCTAGGATCCCTGTGCCTGATTTCTATTTCTCCTTTTGAACTTGAGGAATAAATACTTGGGGAAAGGTAAAAATCACTCGCTAACAAATTCTAAGGCAGCATGACTGCAGCTAGAGAAAAGAAAACCTATTGCTTATATTCACCTGTGAATGTTCAGCTCTGTATCAGTGCCAGGAGTAGTTCTTGTTCTTCTCCAACTGCCTAAAATGGTCTTCCAAACCAAACTGATGTCTAAGGCTTGGCTACCAAGGCACGTTGTGAAAGAAGACAATTGAGAAAGATCTTTTGTGCCCTCACAAAGTAAAATAGTTGGTTGAGGTTACCATTCCTGTGATTCAGGCGATACCTGCCCCTTGCTTTAAGGACAAAGAACGACTTGACTGTTGCAACACCAGGAGGATTACTAGAGTCCAGTGACAAGCAGCCATCGAGTGTTGATGTCTTTTGGAAAGGAAAATACGAGATGTGCGGGAGAGAATGGGAGGGAGGCGATGATGGATGGAGTGGGTATTTCTTTTGGCACATAAGCCCTCCCCGGACTACCATTGTGAGCTCCCCATTGGGTAAAGAATGACGTTGGTGGTAGTTTTCTTCTTGCCTGTTTCTTTGCTCTTCATTCCACTTCACTGGGGATTTGGAGTTGGGTCAGGATGTGTTTAGGATTTTCTGAGTGTTTTTCTCTTAATTTCTCTTCTTTTGAGTCTTCTGGGGGTGGGGGAGGTAAACAATAATAGTACTAACACTTGCCAAGTTACTTTGTGTCAGGAATTACAATTCTTAGACGTCTCTACCGATTTATACCAGTCTTATAACTCTGAATTAAAATCTATGCTTATCTATATGGGCTTTCTAAAGACTCCATTTGACCATACTACAGGTTACCAGATATTTCTAAAATGCAAACCTCAAATGCAATTTTAATGGGCTACCCCTTAACTTGAGAATTAAATCAAATCGTGCAGCATGAGAGAAAAGAGACGCCTCTGCTTCCACAGATCCCCTGAATCTCAGAACTAGCCACTGTAAGCTGCCCGAGGTTCCCCAAGGCTTCATGCTCCTACAGCGTGGCTGTGCTTTGACAAGCCGTGCCCTCTGCTTAGAATGGCTCTTCCCTCTTCCTCTACCGTCCCTGCCGACCTTCTCTCTTTAACTAACTCCACCGAGGAGTACCTCTTCTGGAGAGCCTTTCCTGGTGGCCCCTGCTTCTCCAGCCAGGTCAGTCAGATGGCTTTCTTCTGTCATGCTGTTACACCCAGGGCTTCCTTCTACAAAGGCAGTCAACAGTCTGAATTCTTTTTATATGATTCCTTGTCTATTTGTCTTCTGTGAAAACAAACCTCAGCCTTTTACTTCTGTCCCTAATGCCTGTGCATAGCATATTATAGTTGCTCAGATTTATTTTGAGTGTATGATTAATGGATGGGTAAATGGGTAAGCAAATGGCACAGACTATTTTTAAGAGAAAGGAATGTAGAAAGAAACTTAGCGGAACAAATGTAGTCATGTGGCTAGGCTCTATGGTTTGCCAAGAGACTGAAATTCATTCATTAAGCAATTTTGGTTTGAGCACCTATTATGTGCCTCACACTAGCTCATCTCTTAGGGTACATCCATGTACAAAACAAAAATTACCACCCTTTTGAAGTACCTATTCTGCTTACATTCTAATAAGGTAAAGGGAGGGTGACAATAAACATCACAGATAAGTAAGTCACATAATATATAGAGTGAGGAATAGTAAGGAGGTCAGGATGGCTGAAGCAGAGTTGTTAAAGGGAAAAAGTAGTTGGAGGGGAGCTTACAGAGGCGGGCAGGAGTGGGGATTGTTGCAAACCCAGAAGGCATAGGGTCTTGTGTGCCACTGAAGGACAGTGGCTTTGATTATAAGGGATGGAGAGCCATTGCAGAAGTTCTTATCATAGAAGAGGCATGATCTGCCTTAGATTTTAAAAGGAACACTCTAGCCGTGGCTGATGTGGCTCAGTGGAGTACCAACTTGCGAACTGAAAGATCACCAATTCAATTCCCAGTCAGGGCACATACCTGGGCTGCAGGCCAGGTCCCAGGTTGGTGGGTGTGCGGGAGGCAACTACACATTGATGTTTCTCTCCTTCTCTTTCTCCTTCCCTTCCTCTTTCTCTAAAAATAAATTTTAAACAATTAAAACAAAATTAATAAAAGGAGTACTCTTGGTGTGTTGACATCAGGCTGTGAAGGGCAGGGTTAGAACAGGGGACTAGTTGGGATGTTTTCCAGCAATCCAAGTGAGAGATGATGATGACTGGGATGAGGGTGGTAGCTGGAGAAAGTGGGAGAGAAGTGGTTAAATTCTAGGCATATTTTGAAGGCAGAGCCAACAGACTTTGCTGACAGATTTAAGGTGGGCATGAGAGAGAAAAGTTAAGGACGATTCCAGGATTTTAGGCCTGAGCAACTAGAGGGATGGAGTTGCCATCAACTCAGATGTGGAAATCTGTGAGTAAAGATTTTTTTAATTTTTTAAATTTTTTGGCTGTGGGCATGAGGATAGGTAAAAGGTGCTTTAGGAGCTCAGTTTTGGATATGTTAAATAAATGATCCTTATTAGACATTCAAGCAATGTCAAGTAAGCAATTGGATATTTGAGTCTAGAGTTCAGGAAAGAAGACTGGGCTGGAAATATACAGCTAACTGGAAGCTGGCTGCCTGTTGACTGTACTTAATATCACTGAAATAATACATGTGGTCAGTCAGGGGTCACCTGACTCTGACTAGGATTATAAAAACTACTGGGTCTTGGGGAATTCTCCAACATTAAGAGGTCAGGAAAAGGACAGTGAGAAGGAGGCAACCAGAGGTGTCGTATCCTAGAAACTATGTGAAGAAAATGTATGAAAGAGGATGATCGAGACTGGCAAGAAATATTCAAAGTCATAAAAAGCAAGGACCTAGAGCCAAGATTGTTCTACCCACCAAAGAAAATGTTTAAAATCAAAGGGGAGATAAAGAGCTTCCCCCCCCCACACACACAAATTAAAGGAGTTCCTCATCACCATACTATTACTAAATGTTAAAGGGACTTATTTAAGAAAAAGAAGATCAAAACTATGAACAATAAAATGGCAAAAATACAAATCTATCAACAATTGAATCTAAAAAACAAACTAAACAAACGAGAAGAACACTGAATCATGGATACACAGAGCAGTTTGTTGGTTGCCAGATGGGAAGGGGGTGTGGGGGGATGGGTGAAGAGGTGAGGGGACTAAGAAGTACAAAAAAGTAGTTACAGAATAGCCATAGGAATATAAAGTTCTGTATAAGAAATGGAGTAGCCAATGAACTTAGACGCATGACCTGCGAGCATGAACATGGTGTAGGGATTGCCTGAGGGAATGGGGGCAATCTGGGTGGAGGGGGCAAAAAGGGGAAAAATTGGGACAACTGTAATAGCATTATCAGTAACATATAATTGAAAAAATAAAATACAAAAAAAAAAAAGAAAGAGGATGATCAAGTGTATCCATTGCAGTTGGCAAGTTAGACGAGGATTGATTATTGAGCACTGGATTCAGTAACAGGTAAGTTACAGGTCACCTTTGATGAGAGTCATTTCATTGGAGTGAAGGGCTGGAAGTCTCACTGGGTAAAGAAGAACTAAAGTGAAAGGTCATCCCTTCCCCTTCTTATTGGTAAATTGTTATTAAGCATTTCACAAGAAATATCTCATCATATATGATTATATTTAATCACATATGATTATAGCTTGGGGAAAAAACAAGGACAAATAAAACTATTTTCTTTCCTTTTTTTCTTTTCATTATTGCAAGGGGAAAAATCCTTAAGTAAATGTTTTCACTCCAAACATGAGTAAACTGTTAAAGTGTTAAAGCCAAAGACTTACTGATTCACTTCCGTCATGAATTTGTCTGGTTCATTTTATTCCCTTGTCACTTTTTTCTCTTGATGGCTTTTTCTTTTTTCATTCTAAATTGAAATTTAATTCCACACCCATGACACAATTATTTCTGTAAGTTTGGCCCAGTTTCCTAACCCAGAGACATTTTCCTCTTCAGTGAGTGCTGTGAATCTTTTTAAAGTAGTTCATTGTCCTCTTAGGTTTTATTTAGGAACAGATTTTTTTTTCCTATTCCTTTTTATTATTATTGCTGTGTGGCAGGAGAGGAGAGCACCAGTAATGATAAGAAAGAAAGAATGCTTTCCTCACTTTGAACTGCTCAGAATTTATCCTGATCATAAAATAGTGTCAAGTTTATTGCTGTGGGTTAGTCAGCTGCCCCAGTACTTTATAGAAGAGGACTCAGGGACATCAAAGCCGTGTTTCTCCCCAGCAGGGGAAACGATGTCTTCTCCTGGAACCACACTTTCCTGATACTGCATGTCTGTCTTTTAAGACTCCAATCAAGTGCTGCTTTCTCCATGGAGCCTCTTCTGCTTCTCCAGGCTCCAGGTAGTGTTGCCTTCCTCTGAATCACCGTGCTACCTACTGCCTGTAGCCCATAATTTTGTTGTTTCCCGGCAGCGGGAGGGTTGGAGGTAATGTAATGTAATGTAATGTAATGTAATGGTTAAAAGCACAGCCTCTGCAGACCTGTAATTGTAAGCTCTGTGATTTTAAGCAAAGTACTAGATCTTTGCGTGCCTTTGTCTTTTCACCTGTTAAATGGGAGTAGTTCTACCTCAAAAGTAGTAAGATTAGAGGAGATAAAACTTGTAATATTATTCGTCAGACAACTGATAACTTGAATAAATGGAAACCTGAATATAGGAAATGTATAAGATATACTTATATATTTATATTTATATATAATACACGAAATAATCCCCTACCTTTATGGCAGATTGCCTGAAAGAAAGGGACAATGGCTTATGTTTCTTTCCTAATGCCAATTCTTGTCCATAGAAGGAACTCAGTATTTATTACAGCGCTTAGGAAATATGGAGTATTAGTTCATGGGAATTGTGATATGCATGTTGTAATGTATTTCATTGCGGCACATTGTGAGTGGCTTTTGGCTTTAGGAAATCTTTGAGACTAAAACTCTTATAATGCACAGTCTAGGGAAGTGATGTTGCAACTTCGATGGCATATAATGTCAATAAGCTTTCCTTTTAGTTTTTTTAGCATCCATGAACATTGTTGGGGTTTTCCGACAATTTCACAGCTCAGGATACAGAAATCTGCTTTAACTTTAACACAATCTATCAAAGTCTGTATAACTAGGAGAGGAGCTTAGGTGACATTCGCATTTAAGCAAGCGTTCATAGGCCATGTGTTTTAATAATGAGAAAAATATTAGGAGGAAAGAGCTAAATAGGCTAAAACAAACAAATTATACTTTCTAAGGATAAAAGCAATATTAGTTAACTTTGGGGACTAGAAAATTCCAGTAAGCAGAAAAGCAGTACAGTTCACTGAGATGCCACTGTTTACACTCCCATGATGTGTATTGTTCCAGGCCTTTTCAGTGACCGAACCTGCACATGTAGTTTTCACACAGAATGGCATTTTACAGACCAGTCAGCTCCATAAGATGCTTTTTCCATGTCACATACAATGAATGCTTTAAATATATTTCTGCGTTATTTTACCCTCTATTGCTGTACTGTATTAGTTAACCAACTGTTTTTGTCTCTTTCGGATGTTACAATTTTTCTCAATAACAGGGCCTGATAAACATCTGAACAACTTATCGAAATTAAAGACCATAAAGTTTCCTGGGAATTGTCCATGTAAAATAGCTGTCATGCTTATTTAATTTAGTTTTGTCCATTTAAAGATTCTTTTCCAGTTTTGAGTGATTTATCTGATGCTCACATTTGGAGCTCGTCCTGTGTGTGACTGAAAAGAAAGTATAGTTCTCTGACGATAATGTGTATCTCAGATTTTATTCATGAATCTAAGACAGCCTTTCCCTCATTTGTTCCAAACTGGAGAGTTCCGACAGTGTCATCAGGAAATGTTGCACTGAGGTCTGTATTTCCTAACTAGACCGATCTGTAACTCAGGGTCAGTGAAGTCACCCAAAGGTCAGTTCTTACTGTCCTACCATTTCTTCTCCTTAATTCTTTCCACTGAAAGAATGGGTGGGGGTGATGGAGAAGGAATCCGGAGGTGGATATTTGCCCCATCTACAGATTTAAGGCTACTACCCATTCCATCCTTCATAGCTGTGGAAACTTGAGATTCCACATTTTTTTAGTCAAGATTTCATCAAATATTGCCTCCAGTCATCCACCAAAATTTCTCAGAAGCCTTGTCCTTAAAAGGAGAATATTTCTGTTTCATACACCTAAAAATGACAAAAATTCTCTAATATGTCATGTTTATCAATATTATGGTTATGAAATATAGTCATCAAATTTATAGGTCTTAGAAAAAGGGATAATAGAGATGACTTTTAATCATTCACTTTTGTAGTAAGTATCTGGCCAATACCTACTATGTAGAGGCACTGTGCCCTATAGGGGCTGCTGTTCCAAAGACGAGTGAGCAAGTCTGAGGAAGCTCTTGGTGGGCTACACATATAAAAAGAAAGTCAGTGCTTTGTAGTACTTTGCTGCAATAAATAATGACCTATATCCAAGATGCTACAGGAATCAAGAGGAAGGAAATAACAAAGGTGTTTATGGAGAAGATAACTCTTTCCCAGGTTGGTAAATGAAGAGGCATTCCCTCGGGAGATGAGGAGGATATGAAAGTGTCTTGAAAAGTGTGCGAAGGACAGTGTGTGTGTATTCTAGGGATTTCCAGCAAACAAGAATTGCAATGTTCACTTAAAACAATTCTTGAGTTAAATCTAAAAAATTTTTTTATTAATTTGTTTTCTTATTTTTCTATGTGTATGGCTTTTAAAAAACTAATTATTTATTTCTTTTTAGGAAATTCATAAGTCTTTTGATTCTAAAAGAGTAAATGAAATGGGCATGACTGAATAAGGTGTTCTTAGAGCCACTTCCCATCTCAATGACATACTTTGCTCCAGGCCTATAGAGGTAATAGCTTAGAAATTATGACTGCAGATTCTCAGAAATAGAAAGAAAGAAGAGACAAGGAATACAGAGTTCAAATTCTCTGCTAAATTTTCCATGCCCTTAGTAATACTCCAAAATATAACCAGGACCACCGTGCACATCTGTTGATCCTAGCATTGAAAACACCTCAAGCTCTGCATTCTGAGATTTCCGACACACTCGGTGTATAGTGGAAAGGAACCAGAGGTTTACCAGGTAGATATGTTGTCAGAAAGCTGTAATGACCTTATTTAAATATTTCCCACATTAAATAAGGCATGTAGTACTGTTATGTTCCTGTCATGGTTTTGGGGGGGGTTGGGGGGTATTTTTTGATAAATGAATTTGCATCTATGATAATTTTTTTAAGAATTCTCTATGGCATTCCACATAATTGTCAATGTGAATACTTGAAAAAGATAATTTATTGGAGCCCAGATATGAATTAAACTTCCTCAAAGTATCATGATTCCTTTATGAATTTTTAGCTTATTTTATAAACAAGCAATTTTTTTGAGTTTAGGAAGCATAATTAACCAAAATCTGGAGAGTACTAAGTGGGTGAATTTCTAATATGGTTTTAACATTGTTCACTTGGTATATAGTATATCTTGAGCAGCTACTAAGTGCCAGACACTGAGCTTTCAAGAACAATCTTGTCTCTATTTTCTAATAGACATTAATCCCCTGGCTTCCGGGAGTTTCTATTACAGTGAGGGGAAATAGACAAGAGAGAGGTAATACAATAACTGCCAGTTGCCAATTACAATAAAGGTTAGGAAGAAAATACACAAGGGTCTGAGGACTTGAATCATAGAGAAGCACCTGCGTTGATAGGCTGGTCAGGGAGAAGCATCACAGACTGGGAGAGGCATGTGCAGACTCCATGAGCAGGAAAGAGCCTGATGTGTTTGATGGATTGGAATCAGGCTAGTGGGGCTGAAGCCAAGTGAGTAAGGGGAAGAACAACCTGAGATGAGGTTGAAGAGCCAGGTAGGCAGTAGAGGAAAGGTAGGTCAAGGTAAGGAGTTCAGAGTTTATTCTAAATGTAATGCAGAAGCATTAAAGATTTTTTATGCAAGAGACTATCCTGAACAGAGTTCCTTTTCATGGTCATTCTTGCCTATGGAGAAAGGAAGCAGGGAGACCAATTAGGAGACTGTTGTATTAGTCTAGGCAAGAGATGCTGATAATGGGCCGGGGGAGAGCAATAAGGATGGAGGGGAGAAGGTGGTTGGGAGAAAGTAGGAGGACTTGCGTGAGGGCTGGGTGAGGGGGGAGAGAAAAATCGGGAGGAGTAGACTGACGTTGAATAAGATGGGGGGTCAGAAAGGGCAGGAGTAGAGGTGTTCCAGTTCTGTTTAGGACCTTCCATGTCCAACACACTTCTGAGAAATCCAGAGGGAGCTGTCATTTGGACATGTAAGTCCAAAGCTCAGGAGAGATCTGGGCTCTGGCCGAAATTGTATTTGAGATGACCATACTGCCCACTGTGTTATTGGATTTCATGGATTTTTTAAAAGGCATCTGTAATATAACTGATAATACTGAAACCGTACCTGTAGTAAATATCCTTTGTTCATCAATGACTTAACCATTATGACAAATGAATGAAGTCCTCTTTGGTTGTGATTCTTCCTTTATTCTAAATGCCCCAGCATGGCATACAGAGCTTCCCAGCAGAACCTTCCAGATTTGTGCTAGGCCTCTCCCCAGCCTGTGCCCTTTTGTATCTCCCATGACAAATAACAGCTAATTTCCAGAAGGCACCGTGTTGTCCCACCTCCATGCCTTTGAAAATGCTGCTTCTGTGCCCTGGAAATACTCACCCCAGCCTTTTCTTCCTTGCTCTCTGCTAGTCATTATTTAAGATACTGCTCAGGCAGATATCACCTCCTCAGAGGAGCCTTCCCGGAGTACAGGCTGTGCCCCTGCCAACCTGTGTTCATCCCATCTGAGCACCGATTACACTGTTTTCTGGCTGCCAATCTCTTCTGTCTCTTAGGCAATACCGCCTTTACACCCAGGCAAGAGGGGCCCTGCCCTCTTCAAAACCACCTAATCTGGGTCTTGTACTTGAAAGGCCCCTCCTCTAGCTCTCCCCTGGCTCAGCCCCTTTTCCACAAAGCAACAAGTCTGAGAGGCCATGGCAAAGGTCCCAGCTGGCGCCCAGGTATTCCTTTCCATGCCACACTCTGTGGAACCAGGACCCCAGATTCCAGAATTCCCTACCCAAATGACCCAAAGCCGGCTTCAAGGGCCTGGGCTTCTTTCCCAAGGTCGTGCTTCTGAGGGAGAGCCATGCCCCAGAGACTACGCTGTTGGGCATGAAAGAGGGTGAGCGCTATCTGCAGGGTGCCTGCACATGTATGCACAAGGCCCTTGAAGAGGCGGCACAAGACTGCAGCAGGGAAGAGAAGGTGCCAGGCCAGGGGTCAGGAGCCAGCCCATTCTGTCCCAGAACCTTGAGGAGTGTGAGATTTCTAAATTCAAAGCACTTCCCACAGGGTTCCTTTGAAGGACTGAAAACAGGGATGCTGTTGGGGGCTGAGGTACGTGTGGGCAGCAGGTGCCCAGTTTAGGCTGGTGAGTGAAGAGAAACCCCATAGCATATGGTATGTGGGCCTCCATTCGTTCTCTTTTCCGGACTCTGCAGTTGTTGGGGGTGGCCCGTCCTAGTGCCAGTGCAGGAGGTTTGGGCCATGCCTTGCCCCCAGCACCGAGCACAGGACCCACACGTGCACAGAGGTTTGTTCGGTGAAGGAATAATCCAGTTCTCCGTGGATTCTCTGGCCTTGGGATGAGTCGGGGGCAGCTTGAACCTCCACTGCTCCCTGCTTACTGAGGGACCCATCACGCTGATGGTCTGTGGTTGGGCCCCTGCCTAGGGGGTGCAGCAGTGCCGTGTGTGGTTCCACAAAGGTGCCCGGCTGCAGGACACCCCAGGGCTGCTTTCCAGCCCGCACTCAGCTGCCAAGCCCTGCAGATGCTGATGAAAAAGGGCCCTTTTTTTGCAGGGTTGAACCTGCCCTGCAGAGATCTTTTCTTCTCATTCTCCAGAGAGAAGTGGGCTTTTGCTAAGTCAGAAGAGGTGTTTTTGGTGGGGGAGGGTTGTCATTCAAACAAAAGTGTTCTAAGCTTCCCAAGGTTATGGAGGGTAGGATATTTGGGTTCCTAGCTCTAAATTCTCCATTACTATTAAGTTCTTGAGATGCTTAAGCTATAAGCACTTCGAGTGTCAGAATATTTTGAACTGTGACCTCCAAACCTGCATCTCCTCCTTCCCCCTCCCCCAAAACTCAGACACCAAACTGTTGATCCAAGTCGCAGCCATCCATGCCGTTCCCAGGGCTCCCAGGCCCATCTCAGTTAGCATCTGCTGCCCCCACATAGATTGTCTATAGGTATTTTAAGCTGTCACTGTTCCCAGACTCCTCTGCCGGCCTTCTGATAAGGTGAATTCAAATTGTGTATAGTGGGGAGGGGTGCCAGGTGCTATCTTTGAGCCTGGACCCAGTCCTGTGCATTCTGAAGATAACTCCCTGAGGGCTCTCCAAGGGCAAACAGCAAGCCTGGGCGGGAGTGAGCCTGGAATTCCAGGGAGACTTAGCAGTATTAGCACTAGGGCAAGGGCATGTACTTTTCCCATGGGCTGTTAATTATCACAATAATGCTCCATTCTTTCTGGATTTCTTTCTGTTGGACTGAAGTATGAGCCATAGGTTTAGCCTTGTCCTTGACACTGAGAAAAGAGGGTGTGTTTGGTACTGAGACGTCAGCACAGCGGTGAGCTTCGAGGCAGCCTGCCAGTTGCGCAAGATTTGAAATGTATCCTGAAGCTGAAGATTTGAAATTTTTTCCCCTATTTTCAAATCATAGGAACTGAAATAGTTTAATAACAAGATTAGGAGTGACTCCTGTAGACTCAATACAGCACTTGACAAGAACGCTTTGTCAGAGTGGACTGAGTCTCACCCAACACATAAGTGAAAATGCAGAATTACATTTTCACTTAAAGGTAAGGTTGCTTTGCAGACTGCAGTGCCATAGGCATATGTACCCACGTAGGGTTTGAAGACAAGGAGCGGCTCCCTCCAGGAGAAGCCCAAGCTCAGGTCGAAGCCTTCACTCTTTAGAGCAGTGGCTGTATGGGGTCTTGCTTTGTTTTACAGCTGATGCTGTGGTGCATTCTAATGGGACGAAGGGTGGAGGTGTGCCCCGGAGTGTGGTGGCCTCTTTCGGCCTCTTGTGCCATTCTAGAAGCAGTGAGCGGATGGAGAGCAAAGGCTGTGTGTGAGCATCGCAGAAAACATGAGAAGATACTCCCAGGGGGAAACCACGAGCGTCTCTGGGTGGTGGAGATTGCTGTCTGCTTTTATTTTCTTTAGTGATTTTCTGTGTGTACCCAATATTTCTATAATAGATAATTGCTTGCATTTGTAATCATATCTTTTAAAATATTTAAAAAGAGAACCCATTTGAAGCAACTGAGAGAAACTTGTGAAAAGTGAAGGAAAAACAGGAAAGGAAAGAAAAAGAAGCAGGAGGGAGGGCTGGAGGGAGGGGAGAAAGGAACGAAGAAAAAATCTCTCATGGAAGTATTTGGGAGGCTACATTGATCATGATCCTAGTTCTTCATCTTGTTTTTCAGTCTCAAAATTGAACATTTGTTTATTATCCAATGCTAAAAGGGAGGAAGAAGAAAACATTTATTACTAAGCACTGACTTAACTTGTAAGGATGAACATACTCCTTCCCATCCTCAAGACAGCTTATCCTAGGGTGGCAGACATACTCATATGTACACTTATTTAACTCTTAACTTTTTAGTCTGCCCATGTGCCAGGCACTGGGCTAGGTTCTGCAGTTTACAGATAAATGCAGAGGGTTCCTTGCCCTGGAAGTGACTGGAACTATACCAGAAAGAAAAGAAATTGAAACCTGTGATCACAATGCAGTCAGTGGGTGTCACAATAGGGGCAGGGCGCCCTGGAAGCCCAGAGGAGAGGCATTGAACCTTGGCGTTGGAGGAGTCAGAGTGGATTCACAGAAGGAAGTGATGCCTGAGCTGCATCCTGATGGACAAGGAGCACCTAGTCAGGGAGAGAGGGCAGTGGCATGCCAGGCTCTGGAGTGAATGCAAAGGCAGGAAGCGAGGCAGGAGTCGCATGGCTTCAGGGAACTCTTAAGTCATCCCATGTGGCTGCAGCCCTGTTGGGGGCAGGCAGCAAGGTGAGTGAGTTCAGGAGGCCAGGTCATGAGAGGTCATATGCTATGCTACAGACTTGGAGTTCCTCCCTGAAGCAGTGGGAGGCCACTGCAGGATTGTAAAGGAGAGTGGCATAGGCCGATTTGCATTATAGAAAGGTCCTTTTACCAATATTATGCCCCAGTGAGGCAGACACTTTAGGAGGTTGAAGCAGTAATCTGTGGCAAGAAATGAAATCTCAGTTAAGGAAGTAACAGGGAAAAGGTCAAGAAAGAGTCAGAATCAAAGTCCATTAAGGGGATAGATGGGAAAGAACTTCCATGGGCTGTAGGATGGTGTGGGGCGTGGGAGATGGATAAGCAGAAGTCGAGATGGCCCTTTGATTTTCGGCTTGGTTCCAGGTGGGTGATGGTAGCATTCTCAGAGTGGGGTGGAATATGATAAACTGCAGTTGGAGCATAAGGAATTTATAGGCTTGTAAGACACTGTAGGAACCCTACAAGCGAGTGAAAATGTAGATCTAGAGCTCAAGAATGAGGCTTAGACTCAAGAGTTATTTGGGAATTATTACAAGTCAGTTGCAGTGAACCTGCTGGTAATGGAAGAGATTATTCAGAATGAGTGAGAAGAATACAGAAGACCATGAGGAACATGAATATTTAAGAGGCAGCCAAGGAAAAGGGAGCCTGCTAAGGAGACTGAGATGTGTTTAAAGCAGCAGGGGAAAGCCAGGGATATCAGGAAAGGAAAACCAGGCATGTATGGAATCCTTGCCCACGCTTGTTTTCAAGTGGGCCACCCATGGAAAAAAGAGCAAAGGGCAAATGACGAGTGGCAGAAATGCCCAGACTACCTGAGTTTTGCCTCTTTAACTAGTTTTTCTGGACAGAAACGTCTACTAATATCTCATTCCAGAACAACTGGGAATACTAGTTTCTTTTTGCTTATTTAACTGAGCACATTGCCTCTCCAAGAAAAATCAGGCTTCTGCTAGGAAAGAACACGAGGACAGGGAGTGGGGGTGGGCAGTGACGGTGCTGACCATGCAGGGTAGCCAAGGGAAGAGGGACTCTCCCGAAAGGAGGACTGGTCGATGTCAGTTCAACAAAGATGTCAGTGCCTACTGTGTGCACGATACTCTCAGCTCAGTGCTTCAGAGAACTCCGGGAAAATCACGAATGACACTGTGTTGCCGAAGCAACAAGGAGTCCACTTGTGAACGTGGGCTGGTTACGGGCGAGGTCAGATTGCTGGGCATCCAAAAGAGAATGGGAGAGGAGGAAGCGAAGACAGGGGGTGGACCCTGGTCTTTGGAGGATTTGACCTTGAATGTGTGGGGAGTGAGACAGGTTGCAGCTAGAGGGGAACGTCAGGGTGAAGGAGAGCTGTCAGGAAGGAGTTGACGTGTTCATATTCTCATGGTAAAGAGCCAGAGGAGAGAAAGAAGGTGACAATCCAGGTAAAATGATACATGATGGAGAGAGGGCTGCAGACAGGCGTGTGCCGCAGGGGACACAGAGCACGCCATAGCGGTGCATTAGAGAAGGGTGTGAGGGTGGGAATTGGTGCTCACGCGTTCTCTGTTGGAAAGGCAGCGAATGAAGGGGTTATCCGCCCCTCTGTGAAGCAGCAGGCAGGACGTGGCCATTGTCAGGCAGGGGACCTAAGGAAAGAGTCCTGAAGGGGCGGTACTGACAGGCTGTTCAGAGCCCCATTCTGGATGTGGCAGCTTGTGCGTCCACCCTGGTTCTGCCGCCTACTAACCATGCGAACTCGGTCCAGCCGTTTAACCTCTCTGAGCCTCCGCTTTCTTGTCTGCAAAATGAGGAGAATAACAGGAACCCGTTACTTGGAATTATTGGGAGAATTAAATGAGTTAATTCAGGTAGTCCTTATAACAGTGCCTGGCACAAAGATGTGCTCCGTGTACATCAACCATTATAAGTATTGTTAACGGGACTGCAGGCAAATGCAGTCTGGGGTCACGGAAACACCAGGATGTAAGTGGTTGACGGAGGGTTATGAGAGCACAGCCAAGAAATCACTGTGTTCTTCTAGGATGGAAGGAATCAAGGATGTCCTCAGAGAGCGGAGATACTTGACTGATACACAGGGTCACGGAGAGGCTGTTTCAGGTTGAACCAACCCTGTGGGCACAGGTCATCGAGGACCCACCATGCCGCAGAAGGGCTCGCTCTCCCGAGGCTTCAGAGGGAGCCTGTGAGGTGCAGGGTGCAATGTGTAGGCAGTCACCTGCCACCTCAGCGAGAGAGGACGAGCATCTGCAGGGGGGCAGTGAGCACAGGCTGTGCGGGGCCTTGATGCTCCGAGTCTCCTGGTAGCCACAGGATGTTCGGAAGCAGAGAAGAGAAAGATGCGCTCTGTCTCATGTGCTCTCACTCCTCACACTGCCCTGCAAGAGAGGTACTATTATTGCCACCAGTTCTCAGATGAGGACCGAAGGCACACAAAGTGACTTGAGGTCATCCAGCTGGTAAAGCAGAGAGATCTGACTCGGGGGCCTGTTCAGTGACCACAACGTTGTTACCACCTCGCCCATTAGGGCGTGTCTCAGAGGAGAGGGTGGCAGGTGGAGGAGGAGGTAACCTCAGTTAAATCTATGGCAGCCTGTCTTATTTAGCACAGTTCAGCTGTATGGGCTAGAACCCCTGCCAAGAGCCCAAGTGAATGGTGGATGTGTTAATAAGCTACAGGGGCCCTCCCCAACCCAGCTGCTAGCTAGAGAGTGTGGCGAGACTCATAGGGCTGCAGGGACGTCAACAGTTGTACCATCTCAGTTTGTCTGTCTGGAAACGTGGGGCTTTGAGCATCTCTCCCATCCAATTAAATTTTATAGTCCTTCGATGTACTCTTCTGTGACTCTACCTGACATGACAAGTCCAAGGCCCAACACCTCTTGACCCACCCAGTCCCTGTGTTGTGGAAGAGTTCTCCCTGTGGCCTATGGGGTGGATGGTCCGGGTCCCTTGTCTCTCCTCAGTTCATTTTGAGGCTGACGGGATATGGCGAGGGCACCGCCCGGGCAGGGAGACAGCTGCTCTCAGAGCCCCCATGATCTTCTGTAGCTGGCGAACCTTGAAGACTTAGTCATCTTGGAGGTAACCCCATACTCCCTCAGATCCAGCCAGTGCCCAGGTTCTGAGGAGGTTTTTGCTGTCACCAGCATGCAGGGCTCCTCCCTCTCCATGTCCAGCTTGATCTTGGACTTCAGCTCCTCAGCCCCCTGACCCATGCAGCGGCTGCTAGATTCACTCTTTAATCTGGTCCTCTCTTCCCTTTCATCTTCTCTCCTGTTAAGCAATATTATCTGTAAACCTCTTATTGCCCTACTACTCGAGAGCCTTCAGCAGGTGTTCCCTCATTTGTCATATCCACAGTTGGCTCCGAAGGTCATCTAGCCCAGGACTAATCATTGTCTCTAACTTGATTTGCCATTATCGAGTCAGGGTAATCTACCTCCCTCACCAGATGTATCTTTCCCAGACACCCCAATCCCTTCCTTCTACCTTCCTGCTCCTCCCTCCTGCCTGGGCATCTCACTCTTCACTTTGGACTGCTTACTCTAGACCTCTGTCCCCTCTCCCTCTCCTGAACAATTCCTTGCCGCCTCGATTCTCCCATTAAATTGTTGGTTTGTTGAAAGCAGCTCTCAAACCAGTACAGAGCCAAGCACATATCAAACACTTGGACAATGAAATTTCATATCAGTGATTAATGATTTATGATCTGTTGGCCTTGTTTTTATATTTCACTTTTAATTTTTTTATTGCATTTTTTGGGAACATTCCATGAGAGCCCTCTGACTGTGATAAGTGAGTACTTGTTAGAAGCAAAGCCAAGCAAAAGGTATTAACTGCTAATCCCGTGAAAGACTTTCCCATTATGCCCTGTGCCTGTGTCCTGGCTTCTCCTTTAAGCTCCTGGCCTGCAGGGCCCATCTGATTCACCGTTTCCCCAAAGCACCTTACACAGAGGAGCGCCGCAGTGCGTGCTTCGGTGGGAGAACACCCTTGTGGGTGAGGAGGTGTCCTAAGTGGTCATCTCATTACTGTTTTCTCTCTAGCTAGACATTTATAGTTGTTTGAAACTGCTTTTAGTATTTGTTGACAGTTATCTGTCCAGAAATGTAGAAAATGTTAGTTAGGTTGTACAGAAGTTTTCTCCTGCTCAATCTTTTTCGACTTTTTTCGGCATTGTCCGTCCCTCTAGCCAGTGCATTTCCTCTGCATTCTTGCCCATCCCTCTCTGTGGTTGCTCAGACTTCCCCACAGACACACAGCCCCCCGAGCCTCCAGCTCAGAGGACATTCTTCGGGGCAAACTACCGGCCCCAAAGTATTTGGGGCACATAGGAGATCTGCGTTGCTCTGACTTTCCGAAAAGAAGAGGAAGCAGGCCCAGAAGTGCTTTGCAAACTGCCACGGGAACAAAACCAAATGGATTTTGGTTTATTTGCATCTCGAGTCCAAACATTTTTCTAGTAGTCATTAATTGGCTCTAATTTGCGTACAGTTTACACAACTGTTATTGTAATAATTGAATAACTATTACATTCCTTAATACATTAATAATTAATACATTCCTTAGGAGTATACTCTTAGCAGAGAAAAGGAGGAAAGAAGCTGAGGAATAAAATGTGGACAGAAAGCGTAATCTGGTAAATTTTAAAAATAAGATAATTTTACAATGTAGTAAAAATAAAATATTGTGAAATCTACCTGATGTCAAATATCAGGCAAAATCTGGAGAAGAAAAAAATTTTAAGCATTATACAGAGGCAACGAGTTCACCGTTGCTGTGAGATCTTCAGTGATTATCTCTGATGTCTCTGGGAAGAGAAAAATGTAACAATGTTGTTAAGTCCTCATGGATTCTGTTCCCACATGCCCCCTGGAAGGTCAGGTCTCATGACCACGGATGTGTTTACTCTGCTGACTCTTAGCTTTCTTCCCCTACCTTGCAACACTGCCACCAAACACAAACAGACACATACTGTGTCTTTGTGTGTTCATGATGAGAAGTGGAGAGGAGAAGACTGTGCGGTAATGGTGTTTTCAGGAAGGGCCGGGAGTTAGTTACACTGGCCTGAAAGCAGCACATCCCCCAGCTGTTCTCACCACTGCTTTCTTCCGATGTTTGTGCTGAAGGCACGTTTGTTAGGAAAATGAATTACAAGTGGTTCATTTTATGCTGAGCCTTTTGTTGTTGCCATTTATAGCTATTCTGTTTATTCACTTTGTGCGAACCATTCTGCAAGTTGATGAGTGTGCTTTATGAGAGAATATAAGAGCCCAGCAATTTGTTTTGATTGGTCTCCATTTGGATTCACAGCGAGCAGGTGCTGTCAGTTGGAATTGGTTTGGGCAGTAGCTTGGCTATGTAAATATTAGATGCATGAAATGAAACCTCATGTAAATTGATTTCATCAGTAAGAATAGGGAAGCTTTATGGTGACTGTAGGAGCACCGCGGCTGCATTCTTACAGCTTCCGAGCACACAAATGTGTATCCAACCATGTACCTGACCATATGTGTCTATCCGGGTCCTCCACTGTGCAAATTTTAATATGCAGATCTTCTGCATTTCATTGAGAGTTTATGCAGATATTTTAAGGAAATAAACCTGAGCCTATGATTTCTGAGCACAAGGGAAATATTTTTCCGATCTGAAAAATACAGGCATTTATACCTTGGAAACTACGTCAAGGATGTTTTTAGTTTGTTGTGTTTTTGTTGCTTCTATTTCAGCCTTGGAAAATAAGCCATTACATTTTTAAACGGTAGATTTTTCCTGCTGTTTTGTTGTTTACTGCCAAAACCACTTTAAAAGATAGCACATCTTTTGTGACGCTCACTGGAAAAAGGACTGAATAATCCTTACCTCCCCAGCAGATCTGTTCACAAGGCTGACATTTTCCTAAGAATGACTTTCTAGGTTTTCATGAATCCACATAAATTTTCACAAATGTGTTTTTATTCAGGCGAAGGACTGTACGGGGACTTATGCTATAGGTGAAACATGCGACCCAGGACCCTGTAACCCTTTAAGTTGTATCCTAAACCTTGGGGGGCTGCTGGGTAAATTCTTTAAGCACAAAATTCCTGTCTCAGAGCACACCCATGAAAACATGTTAAAGACTCCCTCACGCCCCTGGGGCTTTCTTTAAGAAAGCAGCCGGGCTGCCTGACATTTCCCTCATCCTCTACCTCCCAACCTGGTGTCGTGGGAAAACTTCTCCAAGTCCATTTTCAGGGTTCCTCACAAAGGAAGTTTTCCATGCTGCCCACAGGCTGACTTGGGCAGTCTCTCCCGCAGAACCCGGCGTGAAGCACGTGGCACGTTGCGTTGTAGCCATCTCCGCATCTGTCACCCCTGTCAGTGAGACTTAGTTTTCTTTGTCTCGTTTTTTTAAGTTTTTGATTACAGTTTACATTCAGTATTATTTTGTATTAGCTTCAGATGTGCAGCAGAGTGCCTAGACAATCATATACTTTACAAAGCGACTTCCCCAGTGTTTCCAGTACCCACCTGACAACATAAACAGTTACTACAGTGTTAGTGACCGGAGCGGTGAATGCACAATGCAGTATACAGTATACAGGTGATGTCTTATAGAGTTGTGTGCTGGAAACCTATATAATTTCATAAACTAATGTCATTTCAATAAGTTCGGTTTTTTAAAAAAACAGCAGTATTGACTATATCCCCTATGCTGTACTTTACATCCTGTGACTATTCAGTAACTATATGTTTGCATTTCTTAATCCCTTCGATGTGACTTCTTTGAAGACTGGGGTCTGTTTCTGCATTTATGGCCCCAGCACCATTGCTCAACACATGATGCTCAGTAAATATTTGTTTGATGTATGAAAGAGTGAATTAACTTGCTGGCGGACAATAAAAATGAACTCAGAAGAGCATAATTTAACCATAAATGATTTAACATTCAGCTATGACTAAGACCAAAATTATTTTTTAGTTACTTGCTCTATAGGGAGATATTCTAAGAAGCGTTACCATGTGTAGCCTGGGGAGTCAGAGGTTGAAGGGGTTGCTGCTGAGCAACTCGAATGTGGTCCCCAAGTGCAGTACATCTAAAACTTGGTAACTGTAGAGTTTTTAAAACCTCCCCGACCACCTTGTAAATTCAGAAAAGTCCTTTAGGTTGAGACTCGCTGATGGAGAACAATTTTTACGAAAGAATCATGCAAATTAATATTGTTGGCTAACCTTTTGATTGCATTTATGAATTAAAAATGCACTACAATATTTATTAGACAATCTTATTGTGTTGTCAATAACTAGGAGAGCGAGTGCAGCATGGGGGTTAGAGTCAGGCAACTCTGCATCGATTCTCAACCCTGCCAGCTCTGACTTGACCGCAGGCAAATTATCCCAAATCATGGCCTCACTCCTACACTCTGTGAAGAGGCTGCAGTAGACCCTAGCTACTTTGCAGTAATCTGTTTAAGCTCTTCAAAAATTGCCAGTCACAGAAATAGATATGTTTGCACCAGCTCCTAACCTACCTCCCAATTCACATTTCCTTGAGACTCGTGTCTGCTTTTCCACTTTCATTACAGTTTTATAGCTCATTTTATGGACCATCGTTGGCCTGTTTGTCCTCAGAGCCATTCCTCACTCTTCCTCTCTGTATCACAGGGCAGTCATCTCCTATAGGATGCATTTCTCAGGCTCCTCACATCAGATGGAAGCTGTAGAGGGGGTAAGGGAGAATCCAGGTGTTGTCCCCACCTTCTTTGTCTGTGGGGGGGTGTCTCCAACAATGATTGTCTTGCCTCCAAACATACCCCTCTTTCTGTAGTCCCGACTTCTGCCAGCCAGCCCTCACTAAGGTGTTCTCAACCCAACAGATACCTCCAGCTTTTTTTTTTTTTTCAATTATAGTTGACATTCAGTGTTATTTTATCAGGTACCTCCAGCATTTGAGGTTTGTTACCAACCTCTCCTCTTGGTGTGCCTCTAACTCTAGAAGCAATAGTGACTTCCTGATGATGTTAATCTCTGCATTTTATCATCTTTTGCTTAGCTTTTCAGCTCACCCATCATTTTTGTAACTAATTCCATGTATTAATCCCCCTCTCTTTAGCACACCCAGAATGGTTTCTTTTTTCCCTACTGGATCCTGACAACTCTTTGGAAGTGATAAAAAAACATCTTTATTGCCTTCACTAGTTAGAGTAGCTTTCAGGGATGTCCAATCTGCAGCCCATGGGCGGCATGCAGTCTAGGATGGCAATGAATGCAGCCCAATGCAAGAGCGTATATTTACTTAAAGCATTAATGAGATTTTTTCGTGATTACGTGTCACAATGTATTTAATGTGTGGCCCAAAACAACTCTTCTTCTTCCAGTGTGGCCCAGAGATTCCAAAAGGTTAGACACCCCTGGCATTGATCCTACTCCTATGAAGTATACTGAAAATACTGATTCCCCAGACACGCCATGAAGAGGTAGAGATTTAGTTGTTTTTGGTGCATGACCCAAGAATCTGAATTTTCAAAAGGCTCCCCAGGTGTTTCTGATACCCAGTATTGGTATAGAGAGAAGCAAAGTCAGGCTGGGTACTGTGGTGAGGGGTTGGGAGGTTCCCCCTGTGTTCATTTGCCTAGCAGGGGCTGCACTTCCACAAACTAGCCTCATTACAAGAGCCTTGACAAAATTTAAATGACTACAACCCATGGATATTATAGGACATTCCATTATAATGTCAAAACAGCACAAGCTAAATTGGAGAATGTCAAAGAAGAATGCTAATCGTTTGCAGAATTAAATGAGATTGTGCAATTGATTCCTCTCACACGTAGTTGTTTCTTAATAAATGATCGTATCTTTCCTTCCCTTAAATTAAGAGAAAGCACAGACTTGTAGAGAACTATGAAATGCTGTAAGTTATTTCTTTCTGAAGCTCACAGAATTCAGACACTAAATACCAGAAAAGATAGATAAGCAATAAAATATTTTTAAAAATATATCATTTCCTGGCATATATTAATGTTGGCCAAGCTGATGTCTCAACAGTATAACCATATGACACCATAAGTTGGCTCTATTTAATGTCAGAAATAATTTAAGAAAATAAGTCTGTACTCAGAGTCTTGTGTTAGATTACATAGTAATACATTTCCCAAGGAGATCTGAGTCTTGTGATTATGTCCTTACTTAGCCACTAGAATTTCTACATTCCAGGATCATGCCGGAGATGATAACTTTCAGTGCTCCACCATCCAGTTCTTATCAAAAGCTGGCTGTGAGAAATGACATTCATGAAAGACTGCCTGGAGGACATGCATGCTGCTCATTCCTCATCTAGATAGCCGCATAGTATTCATGGTTTAAGTCAACTCTTCAATTGCTATGTAATAACCTCTTTTCAGTTTCCCTTTACAGGGAAAAAAGACACTCAAGCCTTATGGAATTTGTTAACTGTGTTAAAATAGAAAACTCTGGTAGGTTTCTAGACAGAGAAAACCAGTAAGTTGCCTACACAGGAGCATTAGAGTAGCTTGCAACTACTCATCTGTAAGCCAAGAAGCAAGACAACTGCGGCAATACCATGTTAACAAAGAGATGGAAGGCGAGGACTGTGAGCCAAGAGTCACGCACCAACCAAAAGATCTAGTCATACGTGAGGAGAAAAGAAAGATGTCCGAGTAACACTGGGCATGGACCTGGAGTAACTCAGAGTGGACCATCCAGTGCCCTTTCTGAGGAAACTGTTGAGAATAGTAGAACAAAAAGTGAATCAGAGCAAAGGTGTTGGGTTAGGGGAAGATGAAGAGCCAAAGAAATGATGATGAGCAAAGAACCTTGTAAAACTATGGTCAAGTCTAAATAAATGATGGGAATGTGACAGCAAACTATAAATTGTTAATGAAGATCTCTTGAAACAGCAGAGCCATGGGGACTAAGAGGGGCTATTTGAAGGTTAGAGAGGAGCAGCCAGTGAGAGACTGAAATATTTCAAATATTTGTTCTTGTGAACTAGAAGATAGGAGAGATGTCATGAGTTGGGCTCTCTGGAAACAGGCAGTGGGATAGAGTTTTGAGTGCAAGTTGTTAATTAGGGATCTACACATATATCATGAGCTGAATGTGTCCCCAGAAGAGATATGTTGTAGTTCTAATTCCCCACTACCTATGAACATGACCTCATTTGGAAATAGAGTCTTTGCAGATGTAACCAAGTTAGAATAAGGTCATTAGGGTGGTCCTGATCTGATATGACTGGTGTCCTTATGAGAAGAGGAAAATGCCACGTGAAGACAGAGACACACTAGGAGAACTCTGTGTGACAACAGAGGCAGAGATTAGAGTGACGCAGCCCCAAGCTAAGGAACGCCAAGGACCAGTAGCCACTGCCAGGAGCTAGACAGAGGCAAGGAAGGCTCCTGAGCAGAGCCTCAGGGAGCGTGGTCCTGCTGACACCTCCATTTTGGACTTCTTGCCTCATGACTGTGAGAGCATACATCTCTGTCATTTTTGTTTGTGAGCCACGGAGTTTGAAGGCTATGCAACCTGAGAAAGGAAGAGAGAGAAAGAATGGTTGGACAGGCAGAGGAAGAAAGCAAACTCCCATGTTGGACCCACCCACAAATCTGGGCCCAGGTTGGTGGGGAGCTGCCCCATCATTCAGTCACAGCATGTGGGCTGCCCCGGGGAGGCTGTGACCATGGTGGGGCAGGGGTGGGGTGGGGGGCGGCAGTGAGCTGACTCTGAGCAGAGGCAGACCCTAAGGTAGCGGATAGCTGGAAGTGTCTGCTGGCCATGTCCTTGGTGGTGAGCGTCCTCCCCTCCTGGAAGGACGATGTGTGTGGCGAGTCTTCATGTCTATTGCTGTAGGTCAAGCGAAAAATGTCTGGGTTGTGGGGATATCAGTTATTTTATTCAATAGAAAAATACAGATTTTGTAATGTTTAAAAATAGAAAGATAACTGAGCAAATATCTTTAGAATAAAATTGTTTAATTACTGGGAAGAAAATGGAATTATCAAGTGATTAACCCAGTAAAAAATGAATGAATAAAATAAATGCAGTAACAATAAATGTAATTAATAGTAATAGATATGATGGAAACAAACAAAAAAAATCTTATCACAGCAAATGTGAATTTGTTGAAGTGACCTTTAAAATGATGAAGACTCTTAGATTGGTAATAACTACATAAAATCCAGTTTTAAGCTATTTGTAAGGAACATGGCTAAAAAAATGGCAACTAAAAGAGCTGAAGGTAGAGAAATGGACAAGGATATGCCAAGCACATGTGAGTAAAAGGAAAGCAGAAGTGAGGATATTAGCATCAACGAAGAGGGAACCTAAGATAGAAATTATTAAATACAGGAAGCTACTTGAAAGGATAAAGAGTATCAATCATAAGGAAACTATTAGACACCTGTCCTTTATACAAATCATAAGGAAACTATTAGACACCTGTCCTTTAGTTATGTAAATTTAAGGCAAAAAAATGAAAAATAGAAATATGGGAGAATATAATAAAGTCATAATCATATTAGGGAACTTTAATGTATTTTTCTAAAGTTTAACAAAGCTGATATACTGATACAGAGTGGTAATAATGTAGTGTTTTTGTACCCTATAAACAGAAAATGTACATTTTCCTCTTATGTCTGTTTTTATGGCCATAGGGGGAAAACATTGAATTTGTGAAGAAAAAAAATGTTTTATTCATCCCATTTTGTGATTCCAGTGTGGTAAAACAAGAAATGGGCAGTGAAATAATAATGATTAAATTGTAAATACTTGAAACTGTGAAACTCTACTGTAGATGACTTCTGGATCAAACTGAAGATCAAACCCAAAATGGCAAATTATCTGGAAATCGATTAGGCAGAACATTTAAAACAAAACTATAGAGAAATGGTTGGTATAATTAGACATACTTTCTAGCTTAAATGCTTTGGATAATATACTTTTGAAATGACAAAGAAACAAAGGTTAAGTATTGCATTTAAGAAATTTACAAAATAAGTCAAAAGAAGATATTATTGACAGTAAAAGCTATATTAAAGGAAATGGCCACAAAACAAATAATGAAAACCTAAGGAAGAAAAAACATATTTGTTTTATACACAACATTAAGACTATGTATATACAAGACATAATACATACTACATATAATACATGTCTATGTGTGTATACACCCAAAAATCAGAATAAGGGAAAAGATATTACTTAGATCCCGAAAGGATTAAAAGGATTCACTAGGAAATATTATATTTAACTTTATGGTGACAAATTTAAAAAAATCTAAAGAAAATGGATGATTTTCTTAAAAGTGCATAAATTACTAAAATTCAATCCAAAGAAAGCTTATAAAGTCCAAGAAATTAATAATCATAAAAAATCTGAGTGCATATAAAGAGAGTAAACCTTCCAACTTTATGAAAAGTATTAATTCCTAATGCCAAAGCCTGATAAAGATGGGATTACAATCACTTAATTTTAATCAGGAAAATACCCTTTTTAAAATGCTAGCAAATTAAATCCAAATTGGGGTTTATTTGAGAAATAAATATAAGGATGATTTTGCATTGTGAAATCTCTCAATGTTACATATTGACACAACAGAATAAAGAACAATGTATGATTATTATATCAACTGGTGCAGAAAATGCATTTGATATAATTTAATAGACATTCCTAATAAAATGTTGAATTAAATTATTAAATTAGGATGTACAAGAAAGAACCTACTATGTTACAAAACAAGCAAAAGCATTATGTTGGATGGTGACTCCTGCAAGCTTATGCTATAAATACCTAGCACTTCTTCTGTCTCTCAAGTGCGGTTCCTCAACATTGTTTGAAAGGTCAGTGAATGCAATAGGAAAAGACATAGAAACAAGCTGTATAAATTACAGATGATGTGATTGAGATTCTGCTTAAAATCTTTTAAAATCCAGTAAGTGGTTTTGGTGAAATGACTGGACAAAAGACAATAGATGAAACCCAGTTGTTTTTCTTTCTGTGAGTCAGTAACTGGTTAGAAAAGCAAATATAAAAATCCCTGTGTAAAAGAGTGACACACTGAAATACTTGGGAATGAATTCAAGAAAACACGAGACAAATCCAAAAAGTAAGATAATAGTAAAAGATGCATTTCTAGAAATATGGAGCTATTTTTGAATTAGAAAACTCAACATTCCTAAAGGAATAATCCTTTCAAATTAGTATATAAATTAAATATAACTCCAGCCAGGATCCCAACTTGGACGTGGGACATATTTTCAGATCAATCAATGTAATTTTAAATTCTATCTAAAAATATAAATGTGAGAAAACTGCTAAACTTGGAAGAAAAATAGTATGGGGAACCTGCACCAATAAAGATCAAAGTACACTGTCACATTACTGCATTTAAAATAATGTGATATTAGCTCAGGAATCAATAAGCAAATCTTTTGGACATAGTAAAGAGTCCAGAAATAGATTCAGGTGTGTAGGAAACAGTACTGATAATATGTGTTAAAGGTGGCATGCCTTTCTAGTAAGGAAAATATAGATTATAAGGAAAATGATGTGGGGACAATTAGTTGTCCATCTGGGAGAAGATGAAGTTAGGCTCCATTTGGAGTCAAGTCCTAATGTTTTAATTGGAACTATAAAGACATTAGAAGAAAATATAAGAGAACACATGTGTACCATCAAGTTGGGGGGAACTCTGCCAAGGAGGATAGTAAATCCACACTCCATAAAGGGAAAATGAGCAGATTTGACTATGTAAATACTAAAAATGTCTACCTGACAAGACAACATAAATTAAGTCAAAAGATTTACAGTAGCTTACAATTCATATGACAGAGAGTTAGTGTTTAATAGACTAGGACATGTTGCAAATAGGTTATAAAAGAAAAAAATAAATAGCACAGTATAAAATAGGCAAAGGGCATGAACCTGTGAAAAGAATCAGCCCCATTAGCAGCAACGGAACGAAAACTAAAATGACCGAGATGCCATGATCCAGCAAACATTTTAAAGAGAGCGAACATCCAGTGCTGATATGGCCATCAGGAAGCAGGTGCTCTCGGTGCAGCACTGGACAGGTTGCTTCCAGCTTTTTCACAGAAACAAGTGCAGCAGTGGCCCTTCAGATAGTCCATGTGCTTATCAAGTCCTGCCCAACTTCCAGGATTCTTTCCCACAGAAGTGAAATTACTGGCACTTTAAAGGTGTTTGAATAGGCTGTTTATTCCTGCCCAGGTTATCCTAGCCAAACCCAGCAACAGTCTGAATGCTCATCCAGAGGGGAGTGGTTGATTAAATGATGGTAAATTCATCACGTGGAATATTTTACAGTTATTTAAAAATGAGACAGATACATAGATTTGAAAAAAAAAAATCTGAAACCCTGGTAAGAGTAAGCAGAAAAATTGGGTCTATGTATGTGTGTGTGTGAACCAGCATAGGGAAGATTTTGGAAGGATATACAACAAACCATTAACGATAGTTGTCTCAGGGTAGGGAGATACAGCGGGTCTTTATCATTTTTACTTTATATGTCTCTGTACTTTAAAATTAGTTAGCATGAGTAAGTATCTTTTCTGTATAAAAGCATTATGCTGCAAGGGAGGTTTGTTGAACTGTTCTTGGAGGTGTGTCATCTAAACAACCCTCATGAGAATCACAGTTGATGTACCACAGGGATATTGGGCAATTGTCCACACATCGCATGGGATCTCCTTTATGAAGACCCACAGGAGAAATCTCTGCTATAGCCCCAATCCCCCGATACCTGTGGTTCCTCTGAACAACTGGTTTGCTCTAACTTATGGACATTGGACATTTAGGTAGCTGATCATTTCTTCATTTGCTGTGATCACTAGGGATCTCAGTGAAATCGGGGACTGCGGGGTCACGAGGCTTACATCCTATGCATAGCCCTACTGCTGGCCTCATCTCATTCTCCCCACCTTTGTTTTTCCCTCACACACATTCTTTGCTTTATTTTGGCTTTAACTGATTGCATTGTATGTATCCTGACAGCCATCTGTGATCCTTTTAGGGAATGAGGTGGAGATATGAAAAGCTAATGACCAGTGATTTCTGTTTTAACAGGAACCTGGGAAAGAAAACAATCTCAACAATGAGTAGGCTGCCCATGACGACCAACAACAGATGACTTGCCATTTCATTTACTAAGGTAAGGAAATATAGACTATATTTTCAACATATTCCAGCTGACTCATTACAGAGCCTGTACCTCTTCCATTTTATACGTATTTACAAATATTCTGAATCCTCTATCTAGTTCGTGACCTGTAACTTCAACATTATCAAACTTAGAATAAGCAACAAGCAAATAGAAACAGGACACTTTGTGAATGTCACTATGCCTAAAGGGGCAGAGCCAGGGTCTGTGGCCTGTTGGTAATTACTGCGTGCGATTAAGTTTCTGAATGGCATCAGTATGTTCCTTGTTTTTAAATATAGCAGAGCTCCCTGCAGAATGCTTGAAGAATTGAGCATATGTGAAATGAAAACCCAAAGCATTCATAATCCATCACACATAGATAATCACAAGCATTTCTATGAATTTCTTTTCTCCTTTTATGTATACATAGAGATATAGATTATTAAAATGTTTTTGAAAACCATGTTTTTAATCCATATTTCCCTTGGCTTTCATTATAAGGGATGCACTTAACTGGTACAGGAGCAAGGAGTTAATTAACCACGGTAACTATTTGAATAGCCATTTGCAGTTTGCTCGGACATCCCAAGCATCTCATTTGCCTCTGCTACACAGATGTCCTGGTTCATAGGTGTGCATGACCTTTGTTAAACATCACCCTACAGGGAAAAAAAACAAACCAACCTTTGAATCCAGGTGACATTTCATGACCTCCCTTTATTACAATGATCTGTTTTGTGCTCCTTAAAGGTAATTGTTTTTTAAAAAACAAAAGTTTACCTATTTCTCTTCTCCTTTTCCTTACTGTCCAGTCAGGGGTGATTTACAAAATAATAAAACAAACCGCCTCAGCATCTGTCCTTCATTTATGCCGATTAGTCAACTCCTTATTATGGTTGTTTTTTCAAGCACCCTTCAGAGTTGCTCTTAAAGATTTTCTGTTTTAAAAGCTGCAAAGTCTCAGAAGTGAAGTTACTTCAATGGCATTCCTTAGTGAAGTGTTAATGCTCTTGGCTCTATGAAACAGTTGATGGTTAGAGAAAAATCCTACTCTTCTTCATTATCATTAGTACAAAGTAAATCGGAGACACAAACATGCCCTCATAAAAAATGAGCTCAAGTTTTGTGCAGACAGTTCAGTAAAGAAATATAAAGAAAGAACTAAGCAAGACAGAAAGTGTTTATCCTTATCACTGATCATATAAATGCAATATAAAATAATATTTTTGCCTAACGTTAAATTGACAAAGTGTATTGTTTGATTTTAAATGGAAGTACGTGATGCTGGAAGAGGCACACAGTAGGTGTGGTATTTTGCCCAGCAGGTGTTGTTCTGGGAGTCTGTGGCGGCTCCAGTTAGTCATGCTGTTGGCATAAGAACACGGAGTACAGTTTTATTTGTAACAAAAATAGGATGCATCCTAAATGTCCATTAATAAATATTGCATTATGATAAAATGGTATATTATTCAGACATTAGAAATGATTTCCAGTTAATACTTAGGGATGCAGAAAAATGTTTATGATATAAAGTTAAGTAAAAGGGCAAATACAATATTGTATATAATACACAATTCCAGTTTTGTTAAGAAAAAACACGTATTTGGAAAGATCGACAGTGACATAGCCAAATATTAACCATCTTATTTCTGGATAGCTAGTTAAAGGTGATAGTTTTATTTTCTTATGTATATTTTTCAAATAAAGTTAAGATAAAAACAAATATTATTACCTTTAAAATTCTAAATTTTAAATTAATTTTACATTTTAAAATGATTGAAAAATAATGAATAATCATATATTTGATTAAAATAATCAAGGAGCCCTTCTCATATTTTTTAAAACTTAATTTAATCCAAATTAATTTGCTGATAGTTTGAGAGTGGTTGTGTCAGAAAGGTGACCATGTGGCATATTCAGGAATAGTTTACATTTTTAACAGTGGTTTAAATTCTACATGGAGATTATTTCTACTGAAACACCTATAGCCTAAAAATCTTTTTCATTTATGGAGGAAGTTATAAGGGGTGACTATGGCTGTCTATTCCATGCCAACTAACTGTCGTTGCCATGCCACAGCACCCTTCCAGGAACCCACACATAGTGTGATGGGTGGTGTCCGGGCTCAGGAATGCCTTCGTCGCCTTCCTTCGAGGGATCAGCTCTCTTCCCCAGCACCGAACACACAGCGGATAGATGGGATCGACGCAGCCTACACTGATCTAATGGCATCGTCTTATCTTCCTTACCCATCTATTTATTCTTTTATTCTACAAGTATTTGTTAAGCACTTACTAGGTGCTGGGTACACTTTAGGTATTTGAGGTGCATTAGTGAACAAAACAGACTAAAGTTTCTGTTTTTGTGGAGTTTAAATTCTTTGCGAGGAGGCAAACCAAAACAAACAGAAAACTGCTATAAGAAATAAGTAAACTCTATAGTATGTTGGACACAGAAAAAAAAAAGGAAAAAGAAGGTGTGTTAACAGTAAATCAAGGGTATAGGGGCCGGGAGGAGCTGAACAGGTTGCAGTTTCAGATAGGACAGTGGAGCTAGGCGTCAAGCAGTCGTGGACATTGGAGCAAAGACTTGAGGAAGATAAGCAGGGATTAATTCTTATCTGTTTACACTTGCCTGTTCCGGCAGTGAAAATAGTGAATGCAGCAGCATTCTGACGTGTTTGGGGAATAGCAAAACACTTCTGAAGCAGAGGCAGTGAGTGGGAAGTACCGTATTTTTAGGACTATAAGACGCACCTGACCATAGATGCACCTAGGTTTTTGAGGAGGAAAATAGGCAAAAAAATTTTTGAAGCAGAAAAAAGTAAAATATTTAATAACCTGTGACCCCACTCTACCGCTGCCATCCCCGCCCACGGCAAGCCAGGTAAGCTACGTTTGGATTGAAAGGCACATCCCCCCTTTCCTCCCAAATTTGCCTGGGGGAGTGCATCTAATAGTCCAAAAAATACCATAACTCAGAAGAGCTGAGGTCCAAGGAGGAACAGGGAGAGGATGGGTGAATCATAGAGGGTCTCGTAGGCCATTTGGCTTTCACTCAGGGTGAAATGGGCCCCTGAGGCCAATATTATCACACGTTTCAGATATCCTAATTCCACTAATATATTATCCTAAATTCACCAAATTGTTACGAAAAGACTAAAAAAATTAATTATTCTTTAAATGAATTAAGCAGATAGAGCGTGGAAGCTGTAGTGTGTGAAACACGTCCTTGAGACCTTCAAACTCTAAAATGGACAGAATAAATGGACACAAATGGAATTCAAAATTTGTCAAGAGAATGCTTTGATTGGTGGGCAGTGATAGGTAGATGTGATCAGGTTGGCGTGTGTGGTCTATTCTTGCATTTTCTCAGAAGGCTCTGAGTCACATCAAGGGCATGGCAGAGTGAGGAAACTCAGGCAGGTAGCTGCAGTGTGGAGAAGTGGCTGGCCAGTCCTCAGGCTTCACACACGCTTCATTTACTATGCAGTGTTTATTAACAGCCCGAGATTTGAAATATGCTTCAAAGGCTTATGAGAAAGAAGTTTTACCCCTCCTGAGAGTATAGAATGCTCTTGGCACAATTTAAAATAAGACCCTTAGACATCATTGTTCCCTGATTATGTAGTGTCCTTGTTTACACATAAATAACTGGTTTAAAAAATGTAAATGAATTAAAATTTAAATGCAAAAATCTTAACATTAAAAGATGAGAGAAATACATGTTTAAACATCTGATATCTCCCAATGGAAAAAAATATTTTATTTAAAAGCATTAGAAGAAACCTAAAGTGTAGTCAATAGTTTTATGTATGAAAAATGTAAAATTTCTCTGTCATGATTATAAAACAATTTAAAGACAGCAGCACATAAAATATTAATACTGTGATTAGAAACAGCTTAATAACCTTGATACATAAAAATCAGTAAGGAAACAACTACTATCAGTAATTATAATAGGTCAAAATTAATGACTAAAACACTAAGACCCTTACTGGATAAATGGACAAAACAATAGAAAACTCAAAAGAAGAAATGCAGTGAGCTAAAAAAAAAAAAAAGATGTGCAAACAATGTTAACCTTTACTAATAATTTTCAAAGATGCAAATTGAAATTAGGAGTTGCTTTCTTTAACCTGTCAAGTTAGAAATGATAATAGTGTTTACTAAGCGTGTAGTGAAACCAGCTCCGACTCACTGCTGATGGTGTAAATGGGTGTATCCTTCTCAGAAGGAAATTTAGCAGTATGTAGTGAGAGTTTTTCCATTTTTTAATGGCCTGGTGTTTCTAGGATTCTAGTCCAAGAAAACATTGATCGAAGGTGGACAAAGACAGAAGCGTAAAATAATTATTTGTAGAGGCAAAACCCTTGGACTATATCAACATACAATTGTTTACACAGTGATACCTTGCAACTAGAAAAAAAGTTTATTCTTACCATGAGGTATTTATAATCAAATGGGAAAATGCTTATCACATAAACCAGCTATTTTCAACCCTTTTCATCTCATGCCACTCATCAACTAATTACTAAGATTCTTCAGCACACCAAAAAGTGTATTATGTTTTTTGCCGATCCGACAAAAAAATAAGTATCACTTCAATTCATTCACACCTGATGGCTGTTCTTCCATTGGCTGTTGTCATTTTTTGTTTTTTAAAGGTTTTATTTATTTATTTTTAGAGAGAGGGGAAAGGAAGGAGAAAGAGAGGGAGAGAAACATCAATGTGTGGTTGCTTGCTGGGGACCTGGCCTGCAACCCAGGCATGTGCCCTGATTGGGAATCGAACCGGCGACCCTTTGGTTCATAGGCCTGCGCTCGATCCACTGAACTACACCAGCCAGGGCTGTTGTTATTTTTTTATTTGACAATCTAAGGGAAAAGAGGTCAGTGCCCCTGACTAAAGAGTCAGATATTGCATGTTTTAAAAACTCTTGTGGCACACCAGTTGAAAATCATTGACATAAATGTTTAGTGAAAATTGTGGGCAAGATGGTATCATAATATTTTTAGTGTGAAGGTACCTGGAACAAAAGGTGGCAGCAAATGTGTCAGACTGAATGGTGCAGTGGCCCGAGGGTAGTAGATTTGAGTAATTTTGTGTTCTGATTCTTATTTTTTGGTACTTTCCGGATATTTTTACAGGAAGCATCTATAACCAGAAGAAAAAAAATTAAAGGCTCTTGAGAAAGAAACTTATGTACATGCTATGGGCTTGGACTCCCACAGCCTTTTTCCTAGGGAGTAACGTGTACCACCGAAACGATTAAGAAGTAAAAGTTCATTTTGGATAGACTGGGGACCACTGATTTTTTTTTTAGTATCCTGAGAAATCTCTTCCTTTCTTGGAGACAAGAGCAGTAACAACAAAAATGTACTTAACTAAAGTAAATCCTCTAGTTAACAATATTATTAGCATATGATATTTCAGAGTAGAGCTGGAATTCAGACGGGGATGTTTTTCTCTTGTAGATGTCGTCTGCTGCTGGAAATGGAGATGCAGCCCCTGGAAAACAGAACGAAGAAAAAACCTATAAAAAGGTGAGTGCGTATTTTATTTTCTTTTGTCAGTTCAGAAAGAGGAACACTTTTATTGCTTGGAACATGAATATTGTTAGAGGTTCTTGTGGGTAAGGTAATATCTTGGTTGCCTATTGCTGTTGCAACAAATGATTGCAACAGGTCCTAAGGGTTAGGACGAGGATGTCTCTGGCAGGCCATTTCCCTGCCCACCACAGTTACTATGGTATAGAAGGCCCTGTGGGTGTGCAGTGTTCTTTGTTCAGTATGTGAATCCTTTCATTGACTCACTGCTTACCACCAAATATTAAACATTTTCTACCTTTGTAGTTTAAGAGAGCGTTTAGGGTGAAATCGTGTCCCAGCCCTTTCTAAGCCTCTCAGATTCGGCGTTTGCAGCAGTTGGCCAGAATCTCTTTCCAGACTCCCCAGAGTACCTTACCGTACCGCACTTTGACATAACCTTGGCTCCTAGCAACCAAGCTACCATTCCTAGGCACCACTACTCCTGATTTTAAATTGACTGTGCATTTTAGCTTTTAAAAAGTCCTTGTCCTTTCATCTCGGGAGTAGGAGGCTTACGTATGGAAGGTTTATTATATCTCTTTTCCTTTTGGATTTTGCTTTTTAACGGAGAACAGCAAGAAGTTTTGTCATGAGGTACAGGAGCCATTTGATCTGTCCACGTGTGCAGGGTGTGGAACTAACAGGATGCGTTTCCTGTTCCTTTTTTTCCCTCATCCGAGGATTCGTTTTTATTGATTTTAGAGGAAGGAGGGAAGAGAGATAGAGAAACATCGATCGCCAATGTGAGAGTGAAACATTGAGTGGTCGCCCTCCATAGGCATCCCCACCAGGAATCAAACCCACACCACGACTTAGGAAAGTTCCCTGACCAGGAATCAAACAGCAATATTTTGGCTTATGGCACGATGCTCCAACCAACTGAGCCACCCGGCCAAGGCTCCTGTTCCATTTTTATATAGGAAAATACGCCCTTTTTCCTGGCGTAGTTTGTCTTCTGACTTTTCTACTCAGCCAAACCCAGAAGTATGAACAAGGAGGGTGTCATCCTAAGGGATGACGTGCTTGGGGAAGACTAGGGTGAAGATTCAAGTGCTCAGAAGTCAGCATGCTGTTATAAAATGGGTGCATCTGGCCAAAGGCAACAATACACTCTTTATTTTTAGACGCAGGTAGAAAACCAAATCCTATTTCATATATGTAAGACTTCTTGTAAAGTCAGCCAAGCATGTGACCAGCATAGAGATGGTCAAATTGCCAGCCTGTCATTACTTCCACTCAGTTTCAGGCAGTTTTCTGAATCAGCATCAAATGCACTATGATTCTTGACTGAATTTGGGCTTTCAGGAGCCCTTTAGTGACTCAAAGGTAATAGAATGTGACCATGACATCTTAGAGTTTGGTAAGCATGCCCTGTCCAAGCATTTAGTAAAGTGAGTTTTTAACAATATGGTAGGGATGATTCATTTCTCTATAGGATGTTTGACTTGACAATATTGGAAAGGTTGTAAAACTAAAAATCAGACTCTAAAGAGAGCAAATAATTCCAGTAAGAGAAGGTGCAGGATGCAGGGAACTTAAGAGGATAAAAAACAAAAACAAAAGATCCCTAACAAAACCCCCTCAACAATTTTTTTTTTAAATGAGTGATGGCATGGGGATGCTTTTGATGACTTCTGATTTTAAAAGGAACATAAGCAATGGGAGGAGTCATGTAGCCTCTGTGTAAGAAAAGCACCAAAAAACAGTGTCCTGCCCAGGACTTGGGTCCTCAGTACACATGGTGTTGATATGCACAGCAAACAGGGATCACTTAGAGCAAGTGTTGCTTTACTGACAGGGAAGAGCCCAGCTGAATTACTCAATTTCGTTCTCCTCAATTAAGCAGGAAGACTGTGAAAATGGTGGTGTTCATGGTGCAGTAAGAAGAGGTGATAATAAGGGTCATATTAACTATTGTAAGTATCTTTGTACGTCAGCCCAGATGAGCCATTTCCTAGATGAGAGAGCTTGAAGCTAGAATAGGGAAACCACTGAATGTGAGCTTTGAGAAATCAGAAGAATGGAAAAGTTGTCAAAAGGCAGGAGATAAGCAAATATCATCCCTATTTTCAAAAATGAGGAAAAGGTACATTCTGGAAACCAGATGTAAGTGAGACTGCTCCTTGGCATAATTTGAGCATGGATGAGTAAATGCATGGTTTTTGTACCTTTAAACAAGAAACACATCTTCCCCAAACCCGCAGAGCTTTATAAAGGTAGTTTACGTCAAAGTAACTGCATTTCCTATCACGAGATAACCATTCCATTAATCACTGGTAAGGAGAATGCTCTGGTGTTATGAACTTTGATTTAAAGGCACCTGGAGGGCTGTTGCGGCATCCTTTCGGACAAGGGAGAGACAGATGGAGTGACTATTGTGACTGGCGTGTTGGTGCCTGACTGGACTCACGTTCCCAAGAATGGCAGTTTTGCTCCCTGTTGACTTAGTCTCCTACCAGCATGATGCATGAACCGACCCTGTGGGGCTTGGCATTTTTTACCCATGACCTTAATGGAACTATAAAAGCTGTGCTTTTCAAATATGCAAATGACAAAAAACTGGGAATGATAACAGACTAGATAAGTGTCATCAAGGCCACCGACCATTTCATTAACTATTGTTCCTTTTACAAATACCTTCGAGTTAAAATTTTTCCCCAGCCCTAAAGCCCTGACTGTGGGATACTCACCTTTTTAATAAGAAGCTTTGATGGCCCAGCTGGGTTTTTGCCTGCGGCTGAAGCCAACCTGCAGGCCCCGGGTTAGGGACTGCCTCCCAATCGATTATGCCAGGCATTGAGAAGGATAGCAAAGGAGTTTATAAGGAACTTACAGTCAAGTGGGGAAATGAAGACATGAAAACAAATTTAGAACACAAGCAGTCTATAACAAAATGTCCAAAAGAGGAGCAGTCAGTGTGGGTTAGAGCTGACGTGCAGGCTAAGGCCATCTGTATCAGTCCCCTGATCTCCTGGGCAGCGGCCAGCAACACTCAGCGCAGTGGGTGCTGATTTCCACGTGTTCTTAGGGAACACTCACTGTTCATGGAACAATGTTGTGTGTTCTGGGTCTCAATTGTTTGCATGTGATTATTTCAGCTGGCTGCTTCTTGTTCTTCCAGTTGTCCATTTTTCTAATCTATTATCAGTTCCATTATCAGGAAGAATAGCTCAAGTCTGTTGGTGAGGTTAATGGCTCCAGTTAATGGCTCAAATGAGAATTTTGATTTTAGCTGCTTAAAACAATCATGTTAAAGCAATGAGCTGGGCAGACATTAAGGGCTGCCTAGCTGTGTTTACAGAGTGCAGTTATTTCCAGTCTCAGTTCATTTACTGAGTGCATTCCATAAGAGTTGTAAAGGCAAAAGCCTTCAGGGCCAGGCAGGTAACAAGGGAGAAAAGTGGTAAACAGGAAAATACGCACCTATAAAGGGGGCATGTGGCACTCAGCTGCAGCTAATGGAGCTATGCATGAGCGCTCACTCAGGACTGCCAGACTTCTCAGCATACCAAAAATGTGGGTTCTGATGTGAAGTCTTCCCATTTTTAAAGGCGGGCAATTGGTTCAAAAATTTTCAAAAGTATGCTCTGGAGAAAACAACGTACAATCGATCACCTTTGACCCTCAGGCAGGGACCAGTTTGCAACATCCATACTGTCTGTGTAGAGATGTGAGACAGAAGACCAAGATGCAAGAGGAATTGGTGTAAGATCTGGTCCCTGCTTCCTATGACCATGCAACTTATTTAAGAGAAAACATACGGGCCCGTGTAAAAAAATTAGTGACTCAAATTGGTAGTAAGTGCCAAGACACATAACATCGCACTTAATCCTCTAACAAGTCCTGATGAACCTGGAGCTCATGGCAGTCTTCTGGGGAAAAGGCCTTTCCTTGGACTTGCTTATTGGCACAGCATTTTGCTGGGATAAAAATTTCATACATGTCTCATTGTTTTTTACCATGGCAGAAAAATCTGACTCCTTAAGTGACTGCACCGATTTAGCTACTCATTGTCTTAATGACTGGGAATCTGCACAGGCAGGGAATCAGAAAGGAACCTTATTTATTAGAGGGACAGGAGAGTCTGGCCTAGACACAGCTAAGTGGCAGTGTTTGGGGCACGTTGCAGGCAATTTGGAAAATACGGGCTGCCTCTAAATGACAGCCAGTCTCGGGTGCTGGTTGGAGGCCAGCACTGTTCATTAGAACTTGCTGTGATGATGGAAATGTTCTATAATCTGCACTAATACAGGAGTTGCAAACTGCATGTGGCTGTGAATTATTTGAAATGTAGTCAGTGTGTCTGAGGAATGAATTTTTAATTTTAAAATCAGTTCAATGTAAGTAATTAATTTATTTATGTTTGCTGATTTTAGAGAGAGAAAGGAAAGGGGGAAGAGAGGAAGAGAAATATCGATTTGTTGTCCCACTTATTGATGCACTCGTTGGTTGCTTCTTGTGTGCGCCTGACTGGAGATCGAACCCACGACCTTGGTGTATTAGGACAATGCTCTGACCAGCTGAGCTACCCAGCCAGGGCCAAATCCATTCAGTTTAAATAAGCACATATGGCAATGCTTACCACATGGACAAACAACAATGAAGGCTGATCTGAAAGTTTCCAGTCTGAGCAATAACCAGCAATTTTCTGCCATTGTTAGAATTAGAGAAGTTAGAGGAAGAGATGTTTTTGAATAAGGTGGTAAACTTAGTAAAGAGCAAAAGGCAGGATATCAGTTTACTCAGGTAAAATGCCAATCCCAGAGACCTAAGTTTTCTCCATTTGGTATGTGAAGAAATTGCCCTTTCCACCCTCACCCTTCTAAAACAAACAGATGTCAACGTGGTTAAATTACTTATCCCAAGTCACCTAAATAAGATGGGCATTAAGAGGACATAGTCAAGGAGATGTCTCCAGCCCTATGATGTCCAAATTTGTCCATCAGAATTGATCAGTGTTTCCCATCCCCCTGGACATGGACTGGCATGGGAAATGCTCACCACCATCATTTGAGTTTCTTTCTCTCCCACCTCTCCACCCAAAAGTTGTCATTCCAGGCCTCTCGCCCCTCCCTATACGTCCTTCTCCATCCTGGGCCTGCCCACACTGGGCCTCTACTGGGAGGTTCAGGTTCTGCTGACTGTTGCAAACTGCTTTTGGTGGGAGGTCCTCTGCCTTTGGCGCCAGCATCCCATCTTCGCATGAACCAGTAACCTCTTATGCCAGTTTCCATCATGGCAGGCACACAGATGTCAGCGCTCTAGACACTGTAGTAGGAAACTGACCCGATGAGGACACAACCAGGATCCTTGACCCACGTTTCCCAGTTTTTTCCATTTTGCTTTGTTTTATTTTATAAGACCCTGGCTGTCCTCTGGTTCCAGTGTCTTAGCCAGCTTCCCTATCAGCGAAGGCAGGCAGTGACAAGAAGGGAGGGAATCATGCCAGCTCCTTGCCACATTGCAAGGAAAGCTGTCTTTTATAAGATTTTTTAAAAATATGAGTGAGGTAATGACTCAGAGATACTTCAGTCTAAGAGGAAGCATTTACTTAAACACAAACTTTTAAATAAAATATCTCTGGGAGCCCTGGCTGGTATGGTTCAGTGGATAGAGTGCCAGCCTGAAAACCAAAGGGTTGCCAGTTCGATTCCTGGTCAGGGCACATGCCTGGGTTGTGGGCCAGGTCACCAGTCTGGAGCATGCAAAAGGCAACCACACAATGTTTCTCTCCCTCTCTTTCTCCCTCCCTTTCCCTCTCTAAAAATAAATAAGTAAAATCTTTTAAACATATATAAATAAATAAAATATCTCTCGGAAGATATGGAGGTAGCTACTAACATTGGCTGCTTGTGGGAGAAGCGGGTGGTAGGAATCTTCAGTTGGGTGAAACTTTTCTGCACTCACCATTTATGCACATTTAATTTTGAATGAGTAACATTTTTAAGATGATGCAGACACTGGCCCGTGGTGTCCACAGCATTATGGATGAGATACAAGACAAATTCACACGGACTACCGAGTCCTATGGAGGAAAAGGGACGGCATGGCTTCTCTCTCAAGAGGAGAGTGCCACAACCCTTGTCTTGACAGAATTTTACTGGACTCAATGTGCATAGGAATACAGGATGTATACATAAAGCTCATCAATCATTGTCAGGCAGAAATGATTAAGCAATAGATAACATTCAGAGAACTCTGAGTGCGTATTCTGAGTCAAGGTCAGATAGTTAAATGGGGACAAACTCACTTCCTGCTTGGACCCTTATCATTTAAATTGAGGGTATTAGGAAAGTAGGTTTCATAGGATTTTATGTATTCTTTCTGGGCCTGATTGCCCTAGGGAACCCACCCTTTCCAGGACAGGGCTGCACCTACCACTGGCATTGTTTTAGGCTTAAGGCATTATTTCAGGCTTAAGTCAAGCAGGTGAAGTAAGGCAGCCAAGAGATTAGGAGACTTCTTGCAGACAGAATGAGGACTCAGGCTATGTCAAAGGTGAAGGGCGAGGGTCCATCACCCCTTTTTTCTCCAGCCTCCAAGTCCTTCCCTGGGCTCCCCCTATGATCATGCCTGTCTTAGGTCATCCCTCCCTTGAGGAACCTTACTCATCACTGGCTAACTGATCAAGCATTGGGGGCCAGGCAGGGTGAAGTAAAAGGAGCAGGGGTGGTGCCCCTGCCAGGGAGATAAGCTTTGTCTCCTTTGTGGCTTATGGTCTGAAGTGGCTTATGGTCTCCTTAGTGGCTTATGGTCTGATGGTCGCCCACTCAGCCTTAGCCATGCAGGGGTTACAGCTTCTGAAACCAGGCCGGGCAGTTCCCAACATTAAGATGGGGAGGGACAGCTAGCATGTATCTCATGCCCTGACTGCCCTTCTGTTCCTTCAGGCCCTAGAAAGCCACCAGTTCTATAGAATAAGATACTTGCTTTCTGCTCTGGTAGAGCTACACTCCGTAACTTCACTGAAGCATCTGTGTCTTTGCAGTGAGCAGCAATTGTCATGAATAATAACCACATTGGTCTCTAGGAAGAGTGGTCTAGGGCGTTCCAAGTATTATCCTAACCCACTTTAATGCCAACTCCTAACTTAGCCAGTGGTTCTGAACCAGCACCACTTCCACCCCCCTCCCCTCCCAGGAACACTTGGCAATGTCTGGAGACATTTTTGGTTGTCACAAATGGGGAAAGGAAGTTGCTATTGGCATTTAGGATGTAGAGGCCAGCGATGCTCTATCCTAAGATGCACATAACAGAACCCACAACAAAGAATTATCAGAATGCTAGTAGCAGCAAAGCTGCAAAACCTTGCCCAAACCAAACTACCCTTCTACATGGAGGTTGGTTGTGAGTCCAGCTCGTGGAGATACTAGTTGTGTAACCTTAGGCATTTTTCCAAATTGATGTGAGTCTTAATTTTTCTCATTGATGAAGTATAGTTAGTACCTACCCTGACCAGCTCATAGTGCTGCAAGGATCAGGCAGTTTAGCAGATGTGAACACATCCTGGGAGAAGCGGAATACCAATGAGTGAAGTCACTGTTTCTATTAGTAACAGCATGATCCCTCGGCCTCAGATTCCCAACCAGACTAGCTTGCTTAGAACTGACCATGGCAGCCAGTGTGACTGCCGCCCCCATGCTGGGCTCGAGGAGAGACCGGTCACTAGCATCCTGGTGCTGGTCCTGGTCCAGCCTGGGCACAGAAGGGCAGACAGTGAGTGCTGGAGTGGGCCACTGTGTCCTTCCCGAGATCAGTGGCTTCAGAAATAAGAAAGCTATACATCTGTTAGTGAGCTGCCACTGTGTTTTTAGGACAAATACCACCTGATATCGCTTATATGTGGAATCTAAAGAACAAAATAAACAAATAAATAAAATAGAAACAGACCCACAGCCACAGAGAAGAAACTGATGGAGGCCTGGAGGTGGGGGAAGTGGAGGGAGGGGGTGTTGGGGGGCAGGGTGAAAAAAAGTGATCCAATAGGAAGTACTAATGGGTAGTTACAAAGAAGCATGGGGATGTAAGGCAAAGCATAGGGAATATAATGAACAATATCACAATAACTATGCATGGTGCCAGGAGGGCACTTGAATTATTGGAGGGAACACTTTGTAATGTATATGAATGTCTGTTCGCTGTGCCGTACACCTGAAACTAATACCAAAAGTGTGAAATGCAAACTGTAACTGAAACATAAAAATTAAAAAATAATCCCATCCGATGTAAAAGCCTGTGTAATCATACACTATTACCATCTACCCTTCTGTGCAGTTCTTTCCTCCATAGTCCTTAGCTTCCACATAGGATCATCTGGGCTTCTGTCTACTTCCTTGCCAAGTTCTAAAGCAAGCCATTTCAAACTGCCTTTATGACTTTTAAGCAAGATGTTGCAGGTAATTAAGCAAAAAAACATTGACAGCTTGAAGTAGTAGGAGAAGCCAGCTCTCCTGTCACGGTGTTCCCCCGAGACATTCATCTCTGAGTGACTTCTCTTAGCACTCACTCTGGAGCGAGCATCTGTGTGGTAATCCACCCCACCAGGGCTACTGAACCCCTGCATTGTGATTAACTATGGACTGTCCATCTTTCAGTCCCAGATTCCAATAGACATCGCCTTGGTGTCCCCAAAACACTCATTTTGGGGGGAAATTCTCTACCCCGAACTTGTGGCGCAGCTTCCTTCAGGGGCAACAACAGCCAGCGCACTGTTGAGCTTGGTGTTAATGGCAGGCGTGGGGTTTCTGCTTTGCAGCTGGTTAGGCCGTCTGAGCTGGGGTCCTGCTCTCAGGTCACAGCGTTGCTTTTGTCTCTAAATGAAAAGTCTTAAATGTACACAGGCAGTCTGCACGTCTTCCTGCACGGCCTGGCCAATGTGTTTCTGATCTGGCCAGCAGGCTCCTTGTTCCAAGGACTATGGCTTGTCCATTTTTATCACTACCACCCCCCACCCCGACCCCTGCTTCCCTTGTCTGGGCACTTGTGAGAGGTTTTTAAAGGTGCCTTTTAAGAAGTTGCTCAAGAACATAGAAATTTTAAATTATGGAATTTTGTATTCTAAATTCTGAAAAAGACCAGCAGGGAAAGTTAGGTCCTAGTCTTATATCTACTACCAGGTTCCCCCAGATAGTGTACCTGTATTTTCTGGCCAGTTCTGTCTACTGTTTGTACATCCCGAGTCTGTGACTTTTACTGTATGTACGTGAAGGAAGATGGCCAGCCCTCGACATGGAAGCCATCACACCAGAGATATTCAGCACATCGTTAAAGAGAAAAGGAAAAGAAAGTGGCCATGGGCTCTAGGGACTACAAAACTAAGATTTTCACTCCTCCTATGTCTTTTTTTGCCCAGCTTCCAAACATACATATACCCAGAGACACAAACTGGGTCCAAGTATAAGGAAAATTTTTAACTTTTCCTAGGCTCCAACTGTGCTTCTTTCCCAGCAGAGAGAAGATGAGTGCTTTTTGCATTTATGTCCGTCTCTCCCTTATCTGAGTGCTGCTGTTTGCTCTGCATTATGGATCGGGGAGCATTTGGCTATCAAGCATGGAGCTGAAATGTGGGCTGTCTAGGTGACATTCTAATTCTCCCAAGGGAATTATTTGTGTTCTGGCTTTGTTATTTTTTAAGACTGTAGCCAGTGCCTGGGAGATAAGACATACATTTGATTGTATGTCCAAGCATTTATGTATTTATTCAGTTGACAAATATTTATTTTACTTGGCACTGTGCTAGACTTTGAAGGTGGGACAGAGGCTAAGACCCAATCCCTGCCCTAATAATTCTTTTATTGTCATGGTAGAGATAGACCAGAAGAAGGAAACATAATAAAATAATTACCAACTTTAAAAGTACAGTGAATAAAGTAAAGAAGGGAAGGTGTGCTGCTCTTTAGATAAGGTATTTGGGGGAGATAGCTCTCTAAGGAGTGACCCAGGGGCTGGGATTGCAGGAATGAGAGGGAGCCACCTGACAGAGAATGAACGTGAGAGCATTTTTGACGGAGAGAACAGCCACAGCCTGGAGGCCGGAAGGAGCTTGGTGGATTCAAGGAACTGAAGGAGAGGCCAGTGCAATGGAGGGTACCAAGCAAGGAAGTGTGGGCAAGATGGGGTGAGAGCAGTAGCTGTCCTCTGAGGCTGCTTTTGTCTCCCAGGCAACAGCAGACAATGCAGTCACAACTGGGGGTGGGGACGTACAGTGCTACTGGCATCTAGAGAGGAGCCCAGGGATGCTGCCCCACCTCCTACAATGTACAGGACAGTCCCCCACAACAAAGGGCTGTCTGGACCCAAATGCCAATAGTGCTAATTTGAGAAACCCTGGGTTAGAGAAAGGCTGAGGCCTTAGCTAAGATGGCACACTAGGAAGAGGAGTGGTAAAGGGGACAAATTAGAAATGCATTTCAGAGTCGATGTGGACTGGGCTGGCTCACGGCTGCACATGGGGCGAGGGCCATGGGGTGACGGTGATGGATGACCCCAGGATTCCACTCTGGCACCTGGAGAGATGTGCCCACTTATTGAGATGAAGAGGAATGGCATGGGGAAAGGTTTGTGAGGGAAAACTGAGTCTTCCAATTTGAACATCTTTGTTTGAAGATGTCAGTGAATCGCTGAGGGAAGAATCAAGGAGGTAGGTGAAGTGTGGATTTGGAACTCAGAGGAGAGATCCATGGTTCAGATGCAGTTTGTTGAGCTGGTGAGACAGAGGGAGAGGCCCAGGACAGGGAACATCCACTTTTTGTTATTACCTCCTGAGACCCTCCTCCAGAGTTATATTACTGAAATAAACAAAGCTGTCCAAGTACCCTAACCCTTATAACCTCCCACTGGCCTCCATTACCTATGGAGAAAATGTTCTCCACTCTGAAGCACAGCATGTGGGTCCATTGTAGTCCATTCCCAATGGGTATGTTTTGACCCATCTCCTGTCGTCATCTTCAGCACACACCTCACCTCACCCCGCCACACTGACTGTGTCCATCCCTGTTCCTTTCTGCCCATGAAGATCACTCTAGAATGTCTTCATTTCAGAAACAGCTCTACCATTGCCCTTCTTCACTCTCCCAGGCAGTGATGGTGAGTCACTCTGTCCCAGGCCTCCCTCACCGCCCTGCACTCACCTCTCTTATATCATGGATCACTTTGTTTTGTAATAATTGCTTACAGTAATGCCCTGCACCTACACCTGAGCAGCTGGAGAGCAGGTGCCTTGCCAAATTATCTTGACATCTGTAGGGTCCCACATAGAGCCTGGCACAGAGGGATCAAGAGATGTATCACTTGTTTCTTCTTAATTCTAAAGCTGTTACAGACTCTGCAGAGAGATATGTTCATGAACCTACCATCCCAGATCTGCAGCTGGAGGTGAGATAGGTTGGGGGAAGAAAAGGGGCGTGAAAGGGGTGAAATTGGTACTTTGAATGTTTGAATTGCAGGAAAGCACTTTGGAAGAGCTCACTCCAGCTCTTTCAACTTTTTCTGTTTCAAAGATGGTCGTGATTATCCACATCATGGGTCACTGTATGGCTCTTCGCAAGTTGCCTGTTAAAGATGTGACATCTTTAAGTCCCTTGTCAGAAGTCTACGGACTGCTGGTGATCAGCAACTTGTGGATGAGCTTTGGCAATGAGTTTAAGAAGGCAGCCTTTTCTATCACTGAAAGGTTCTATTCTTTCCAGATGTTTGGCCCAATTAAAGGCTGCCCCTAGATGAATGACGGTAATTGTCAAGGGGTCAGGATTTGGGGTTGGTTGGCAACCCCTTTCTCTAGCACAGCAGCAGAGTAAATGACCTTTTCTTTGTCGCATGAAAGAAATGGAATCAATGATTTTTCAGGTTTACTATTTCAAAGGGAGTAACGGAATAATAACCTAGCAGGTTTTTTTTTTTTATCTTCACCTGAGGACATTTTTTTCCCATTGGTTTTCAGAGAGAGTTGGGTCGGGATAGAGGGGAGATAAACATTGATTGCTTGCCTTCTCATATGTTCCCTGGTCAGGGATGGAACCCACAACCTAGATATGTGCCCTGACCAGGAATCAAACTCATGACATTTTAGTCTAGGGGAAGATGCTCCAACCAACCGAGCCACACTTCCCGGGGAATAACCTGGCAGTTTTAAAAGCAGCTACATCCTTCACAAAATTGTGGAAGAAAGTAGAATTTAAAACTGGAGACAGGACCAAAGGCTGACAGTGAGGAGAGCACAGTGTTTACATTCTTTCTTCCTCACCAGCAATGGCCTGAGGGGAGTCTGCCCAGGGGCGTCAGGCTGGCTCTGCCATTTATGAGCTCAGCCTCATGCAAGACACGTACTGTCTGAGCACAGCAGTCCCACGTATGGTTTGAGTATTGAATGTGAGGATGTATGAGAAGGTACTTGAAAGATAGTGGTTGGCTGTACAAGTATTAAATTGCTACTGTTGCTGGATCCTACTCACCCCAGTGGAACTTAAGCCCCATGAGAAGAAGGGCTCTGGAGAACAGGTAACGTTCAGTGCGCAGTGAAGGAACAGTGGATATTCCAGCTTCTGCCTTCTGGGGCATTGTTTAAATTTGGAATTCCAAATGGCCTGGGATCCTGTTCTCTCTTGATGGCAGTTCCTACTATTCAGTGTTAAGGTGAAAGGTGGTTTGTAAAAAGCAGTGGAATTCTGTGGCAAAAAGAAACCTAATTTTTGCCCATAAAGGACACCATAAACACACGTGCACACACAACCTATGTCCAGAAAGGGAATATAGTTGTATCATCTTTCAGTGTCTGACTTAATTTGGGGAAACCAGGTTGGACTTCAACATCCCTTTCTTCTGTGTCTCTGAACTGTTCCAGGTGAGTTTAGAAATGGGTGGGAAGGAACTACACAGAATAATTGGTTGTCTAGCCAAGGAAAATGTGTTTTAAGTCAGAAGCCAGGTGACCACACAGAGGTGAAGTAGATGTGGTCTTTCTCAGTGAGACATCCCATGGCCCTCAGACTACCTTTGGGGACACACACCGTGGCCAGCGCACAAGGCAGAGTCTGGCCAAATCTGGGGTACCAGACCACAGCCCTTTACTTTCGGACTTCCCTCCCCATGAAGGAAAACTTTAAGCTAACAACCTACTCTTGAATAGGACACATTACAGCCTTCTGCAACTTCCTGCTTATTGACCCAACAAGGTCAGCTCAGCCACGTGAACGAGAGAGCCTTGGGCACCCACTGGCCCAGGCTGCATTGGTGCTCTCAGCTTTCCAAGGCCCCAGAATGCCGTGGTTCACACTCAGTAGATAAGTCTGGGCACATTCTTGTGTTAGCAGGGAAGCAACAGTGAATAAAAAGGACATGGCCTGAGGCCTCACCAACCAAGTTAAGGGTCAGGATGTTTTAGTCCGTTGGCAAAATACTTTCAGAGCTTATTTCATTTTAGATTCCTGCCGGCTGATTTAGGGCAGTGCTTGTCTGCCCAGGTCCTTGCTAACACTGACCACTATTCTTTCAAAAGCCTTTCCCAGCTGGAGAGGTGAAAATGCCTTAATTTTCATTTTAATTTGTGTTCATTTTTATTCCTGGTAAATTTGACTGTTTTTTTTCAAATGATTTTATTCATTTGTATGCTTTCTTTGAGAATTATCTACAAATACCCTTTGCTGTTTTCATTTGTAAGAACTACTTATATGTTAAGGGCATTGCATTTTTGCTGCAAATGTTGTACTGGTTTAAATTAGTCTTTTCATTTTGCTTACCATTTATTTGGGACCCAAGCTTTTATAAAGCCAAATTTGTTAATATTTCCCTTAAGACTTTTGTCTTTGCTGTCATTTTTAAATTTTGTACTAGAAATGCTTTGTTTTAATTGTAATGTTGTAATGTAAGGCTTTCCATAGTATTCTTTATTTTCAAAAATTTCCCGGTTATATAAATACACTTATCATTCTAATTGAACTTTAGAATTGTAAGGTGACTTCCTCTAAAAAGATTTCTATTTTGTGGAAATCACGTTAAATTCATTAACAACTTAGGGAGAATTGGCATCTTTAACTGTTAAGCCTCCATTCCAAGAATGAAATAAACAAATACACACATATATATATATATATTCTTTTATGCTCCTCAGTAGGTTTGTATTTTCTTCAGAGATTTTGTGCCTATTTTTAGTTTAGTTATATTGCAGAGTAATATATGTGAGTGTTGTTATTGCTTTGGGATTTTTTTTCTACTATAGATAGGATTCTTTTCATTTTCCATTATATTTTTTTTAGCTGGTAATGTTTAAGATCTTGATTCATGTGAGTTTATTTCGTAAACTGCCAACTTGATTTTTTCAAACTATTCTACTAGGTCCATGATTGATTCTTGGATATTGTAGGTAGCAGTTATATCATCTATAAATTATAATTTTCCTTCTTCTAACCAGTATTTTGTATTTGGTTTTTCTTATTTTATTGGCTTGACCTTCTGAAACAAATATCAAAGAATCTTTGTGATAAAAGGACAACCTTGTCTTGTTGATGATTTCATAGCGCAAATGGTTCTTGTACGGCTTCCCAGAGCACATTTTTCAGCACCTACGGGGTATGAGTAGATATGAACATCAAATGCCTTGATTAATACATTTGGGAAGTATCTCTCTAGTGCTTTCCATAGTATAATGTTGATATTTAGCTCAAGAATTATTTTCCATATTAGGAGAAGTTTATTTCTGACTCAAATTTTACTAAATTTTTTTAAAAATCTTAATTGGTTACTGACTTTGTTTATACAGTTGATTTAAGCAAACTGTGGAAAGAGAGTCCATAGAAACACAGTTAGCTTTTTGGGGCATTCCAAATACTTGAAAACAGTAAAGCCATATTTCTCATAAAATTTTATTTAATTTAGATTTGGTATCAGTCCAGATGGACAGGGTAATTGTATTATTTCCTTATAGTTTGGGATAATTTTTAGAATTTTTTCCTCTAGGCCTGCTGATCTTTCACCAACAGAGCAGAATAATCTGTGGAAATTCTCCTAAAATTTCATGCTTTTCACAAGTTATGCTGGGTTAGGCAAGTTATTGAAATCATTCATCCTAAGAAATTTTATTAGGGGCAAGAAAACAAAGGTGGTTTTTGTTTGTTGGATTTTCTTGCCTGAAATCCTGTGTTTATTCATTATAACTTTGCTCTTGAATGTAAGTTCACATTATATTTGGGCTCCTATTTCTTCATTTGTAAAATTTGGAGTGAGGTGACAGTTAAATGCTGTTTAAGTTTCTTGGTTATTTTTTATTTTCTGTTTTGCTTGTGTGTTTTTTGTTCCATGATCATCCCTTGCAGCAATTGCTTTATTAAGAACATGCAGGCCCTCACCAGTGGGGCTCAGTTAGTTGGGTGGCATGACCCAAAGCCAAAGGTTGCCAGTTCGGTTCCCAGTCAAGGCACGTGCCTGGATTGCGGGTTTGGCCTGGTCAGGGCGTGTACAAGAGCCACCTAATCGATGTTTCCCTCTCAAAGTGATGTTTCCACCCTCTCTTTCCCCCTCACTTCGCCTCTCTCTAAAAATAAATAAATAAAATCATTTTTTAAAAGGACAGCATGCAGGATGTTGTGGAAAAGTGAAATAGAAGATGGTGAAAGGTGGGGAGGTTACACTTTATTTGTCATCTGTTTGAGAGTCTGAGTTCATTTTCCTATAGTGCAGGGGCGATGATATCTTGCATATTTTCCAACCCTTCCTTAAATACCCTGTGGTCTAGAAACTCATATGATTCTGTGGGTTTAAAAAGATTAATCCTCTATGGAAAAAGTAAAGATTATTACCCCCCTTTTGTGTGGTCCAGGGAAAATGAATACACCAGAAAAGTATCCAAAGTCTGACACGGGAGTTTCAGTCTGGCAGGAAAGTAAATTTAATATTCATGAAGCATAGCTCAGTGTCCTCACTGCACTTGCTCTTCAAGCCCAGGGGAGTTCTGCTGTCACCAGATTCTGAATGTAGCAATGGTATTCTAGAAAGAAGACGAGGAAGGCAGTGTACTGTATTCCTGTGGGTCTGGCCTTGGTCATCGCTAGTCCAGAGAGGTCCTGTCCAGAGCATCTCCCATCCAGAAGGCCAGCGGTGCACCCTTCCGGGTCAAACCCATCACTCATCATTCGGCAAATGGCCATCGGGGCCCGTTTTTTGCCATACACTGGAACCACAGAGATACAATCCACATCCCTCGTTTTAGCCCAGGGTAAATTAGCAGTGAGAAGTACCTTGGAAATAATTACTTGTAAGCATTCAGGTTACAGAAGGGGATGTTTAGCAAACAATTGGTCCCCTTGGTGTGACTGCAGTATGTTTAAACTTACCGTGTGCTGACAGGCAAGTGCGGCTTTGGCCTTAACATAAAAATAACTCACTCCAAACACCAGAGAGGTCCCAGTAGAACGTCTCTTTATAAATAGATTCAACCTTTTGGAACTAGTGAGGCAGAGTGGAAAGGTAGATAGGACCTAAAACTATTGAAAGTGTTTTAAAATTTATATATTAGTTTCCTAGTGTTACTATAACCAATTATCATAATCTTAGCGGCTTAAAACAACACAAATTTACTCTCTTACAGTTCTGTAAGGTAGAGACATTCAATACACGTCTTGTCAAGTTAAATCACAGTGTTGACAGGACTTTATTTCTGGAAGATCTAGAGGGGAATCCATTTCTTTGCCTCTTCCAGCTTCTAGGGTCCACTTACAATCAGTCCTTGGCTGGTGGTACCTTCTTCCATCCTCACATCCAGCAATGGACGCAGAGTCCTTTCACTTTGTATCCCACTCACACTCTCTCTTAATTTTTGTATTATTTTGTATTGGTTTCAGGTGTACAGCTTAGTGGTTAGACAAGCGTGTACTTTGCCTAGCGTTCCCCTTGATATTTCCAGTGTCCCAACGGGCACCAACTCTCACCCTTCCTTTTGTCTCTTCTCTTTGCACGTTGAAGGACCTACATTGTTACACTGGGCCCATCTGGTAATCTGGGGCAGTCTGGGGAGATTGTCCCCTCAAATTCAGCTGATTAGCAACCTGAATTTTATCAGCAACCTTGTAAGGTAACATACTGCTTTCTAAGGTAACATACTCAAAGGGCTCACACATTCTAGAGATTATAACAAGGTCTTTGGGGCCATTTTTCTATCTCCCACAATATATCTATAATTTAATAGTGTCCCCTGCCGTGTACTTAGAACACTTTGTCATCCCTTTATCTTACACTGTCAGCCTGTCTGGGACTCTCAAGAGACATTGGTTGAGGTCCAGAGGTGCGGAGACCACCCCATGTCCCTAGTTCCTTGCCCTCCTCTCTTTGCCTCCCTCTTCTGTTGAATGCTCTCCCTCTAGTCCTTTAGTGTAAGAAACTTGCCTTCAGGACCTAAATCCCCATGTAATGAATGTACGCAGATGCGATCCTCAAACACAGTATAAGCAGGAAACTGGATTTCTGATGCTATTCCATGCAATTGAAAAGCAAATATGGCTCATGTGACCACTGTCACATGAAGCAGTCAATGTTTAAACGTGATTGAGAAAATCAAATTTTGAGCCCGCTCACCACTGGAGGCAGTGCGTGCAAGCATCCTTCATTTCTGGCATCGTCATGCATCTCCTCCTACAGGACCGTTTGCTCTTGTTATTTCTTTAGTGTTTACAAAAACAGGTCATGTTTATGGACCATGTCTGGAAGAAGGAAATTATATATGAAAAATCTCTACATGGGGGATAGAGTCGAGTGATCCCTGGGTTGGAATCAAGGACTGTAGGTATTCCAGTGACTTCATATGTACGATGGGACTGGTATATTCCATCTTTCAGCATACAGTTTAGATAAGCTTGGATGGATCTTTTTCATAGTTCTCTGAAAATGGAACCTTAGCTATCTACAGAGATTTAATCTTGGGCAAAATATAGGAATAAGGTCTTCACCTCTGATGGCAGAATTATTCCTTTTTCTTGAAAGTAAATGGATATCCTGTGTGGTTTTGAGAGTCCTCACCATCACTTGAGGTGGAAATAGCAGAAATGATTAATTTAAACAGGAGAAGGATTATGGAGTGGGTGGAACTGACATTTGTCTGCATTGCGTTCTTAGAGACTTAGACTCTTAGAGTTGGAAATGCCTCTGATAAAACTGTTCATTAACATGTGAGGAAGTAGAAGCCCCAATACTAATTAAGTCCCCAGCCAAGGATGTGCTGAGTCCAAGAAGCCGCGCAGGAGCTCAAGTTCTGAGTCTCTGAGCGCTCAGTGCGCCTCACTCACCTTTGCCAGCTGCACTGGGCTGACCAGACCTAGCTGCCGGCCTCAGAGCTGCCCTTGGTGTTGATTTCTGCTGGGGCACTTCTTGTGCACAGATGGCTAAAATGCACCCTGGGCAGTTTACCCTTGAGAACTAGAGTGCCATCTGCTGTGGGACATAGCAGCCCCTGTGTCTCTGTGTCTGTGTGTGTGTGTGCACGTGTGTGTATGTGCATATTGGAAGGTGGGGAGGGTAGACAGGCGTGTTCACACATACACTAGACCAGTTGCACTTCTAAGGCCCAGAATCAGGACACAGGTGAACAGAGCGCACTTTCCTGTTCCCATCACCATCGGTCTTTTGTTTGCAAATCACTTTAGTGATTGAGTTTTGCACTTGGCTTGAACAAAATGTGAGTTAAAACAATTGTGAAATTTTAAGACATTGTTCTCGACAAGTGCAAATGATATGCCATTTCGTTGGCGTGGAGGGCATGTATCACAGATGAGAAACCAGTGAACATGTGGTAGAAGGATGGTTTACCTTGGTGTACATTAGGAAACACTGCCACGTAGATAAAGTTGAGGTTTTCAACCAGGGGGAATTTTGCCCCTGCTCCCCTCAGGGAGCACTTGGCAATGTGTAGAGGCGTTTTTGGTCGTCACATTCGGAGGAAGTGGTGCTCCTGTCATCTAGTGGGTAGAGCCAGGGCTGCTGCTGCACATCCCACAGAGCACAGAACAGCCCCCGCAGCAAACGGGCCCAGTTCAGTGTCAGTGGTGCCAAGGCTGAGGCAACCTAGCCAAAGGGAACTAATGCTTCATCTGCCACTTGGCTTTAGAAGGCTATGTAGAGAGCTTATTAATCCAGAAGCAGTGTGGCATGTGGAATAAACATAACTTGAGGGCAGTTTCTGGGAAGTTTCTGTGGTCTGGCTGTGTAAGGGAGTAAGTTTGCACAACAATTCCAGGACAGCCCCTGTGTAGTCCTCTCGGGCTCTGTTCTCAGGGACTGGAATTGGACATCAGCTTCCCTCTGCTCATCATGTGGATTCTATGGTGGAGGATGTGAGTATTTACGTGGGGGGTGCAGCATAAAAAGTTTGAATAACCAAACATAGAATTAAAGTGGTAATTAAGAATATAAGGAACTAAGGAATGCATTACCCTTATCCATACTTTATCAAAAACAATCAGGGAACCTAAGGCTGGTGCTGAACCTCACATGGTCAAGCCTCGGCCAAGACCACTGTAGCAGCAATAGCTGAAAAGAGAGATGAGTCCCGGGAGGGAGGAAATGGTTAGGAGGCTGCTGGAGCCCTTCCGTGTACTGTATTAGACTCAGGGACTGCGCATAATAAGAATGATTTGTACTTCCTTGTTCCTTTTTGAATCTTTGAAAGAAAATTTCCATATTGTTTGGAATTTCCCCACTGGTTAAAGTCCAGAAAAATTAAATCATGGGATAGAGACACGTATTTCCAGTCACGCTCAGTTTCCAAGACTGATGACAGGTGGTTCCCTCCCTTGAAAATAACTCCCCTTGACCACACAAGCCTGGAAGTAAGAGCAGCTGTGTCAGGACCACCTGCGCTGTTCTCCGTGCTTCCTGGTTGGTGGTGTTTGATCAACGACATGGGGCTGCTTTCACTCACTTCAGTTCTCAGTGGGACACTGTTCCTCTTGGAAATAGCCCTTCTATTACTCAGCCAGACTGTACAATTTCCCCCAAGCCATATCTTATACCAGGTATGTCTATTTCACAAGACAAGCTGTTTCTAATGGGCCCTCCGTGTAACTGCCTGAAGCCCCGTATCAGATACTGGTGCTGGAAAGAGAGTGAAAGGATTCTGCAGAGGGACGGGCCCTAGGAAAGTGGGTGTGGCAGAAGGCAGGTGGAGGCTGTCAGAGGTCAGGCCGAGAGCAGGAATCAGCCAGGCCTTTTGTACAGCAGAATCAAGGAACGTGCAAGAGAACCTAACACAGGAATTTCTAAATGGAGAACTGCTTGCTTGTGTGCATTCTGAGAGTTGGCTGCTGTGGGGCCTAAAGAGAGAGAACCCCACTCTGAAGTGGGGTATCCATAGCCTCACAGGACTTTAGTGTGAAGATGGTCTTTATCCATCTGATACAATCACTTAGTCATTCAGCTGAAGCTGTTGAGCACTGGGCAGGGCACCGTGGTTAGATGGCAGACAAGCCAGCGTAGTTGGAGGGAGAGTGTGGGGTCAGAGGTCTGGGCTGCAGCCGCCTACCACAGTTTCCTCTCACGGGTCCCAGGGAAAGAGGAAGGAAGGAAGCACCCCTTTGTTGAGCAATGGACTATGGGTCAGGCACTTTCACTTGTGTTACAGTAGTGGGACCTCCATTAGCTGAGGCCATCAGTGATCCATTTGAGGTAGGTCCACTGGGAAACTGGCGTGTTGGGATCAAGTCAAGAGGTTCTAGGAACCCTGCTGCGCACCGGCGCGTCACCTGATAGTCCGGAAAGGGGGCAGAGTCTGGTGCTGAGCTCTAGGGGGAAGAATCGGTCTAGGAGTTACTCTGTTGGTAGCTCTGACGCCAACTTTGATGACCTCAGGCAACATCAGAAGCAATTTGATAATGTCCTCTCCAAGTTCAAGAGGAAAGGGCAGAACAGCAGCATTCCCGGCCTCTCCCCGCCTGGCACTTCTGGAAGTGGCTCTTGAGGGAAGCAAGGTGGCTTGCTTCCTCCTGCTTCCCTTGGGAGAAATGACTGCTCTTCCCCTTTCTCAGTGTCAGTCATACTTTAAGAGGTATAATCAAAGTAAGCAAAATGCAGTTACTTTCCATTGAATTTTTTAGTGGAGGAACTATAACTGAAAAAGAAAAGAGCAGAGATAAAATGTCAGAATTAAGTATGTTAAGCCTTAGACAACAGGTGATTTGTACTTGGTGATCACATATATTTAAAAATAAGTGAAATTAGAAAGTAGACTTACAGAATTTTTGATGGTGAAGAAATTTTGGAAACCAAATGCCTTATTTTATAGAGGAGAAAACTGACCTAATGATACCATGTAACTTTCTCAGACTCTCTCAGCGCCCTGGGAGCAGCAGAAGGGGCCCCAAACTGATATTTTTTATGATATTTCTGATCTCAGTATCCATTCATATTTGCAGATTAATATGGAGGACTTAAGAAGTGAGGGCAATCGTCGCTGTCTGTGAATGCTTTTTCTTCTCTTTTTCTACCTTCACCCCAAAACTGGTTGGTTGGCAAGCTAGGACCCTCCATTCAGGAGTCTTTTCGCTTGTGTCTTGCCCTAGCCACCTATCCTCCACCCCAGCATACATTTCTAGTGGCAAGAGGAGGGAGAGAGCCTGGGACAGTAAGATGGCGCCATGATGACAGGGGGCAAATCCGTGAGAAGCTTCTCCTGTGAACCGGAGCTCTGGTGTATGCAGAAGCATCTTAGTCAGTCTGGGACACACCAGAGCACTTCTCAGGGATGCGGGGGCAGGTGCTGGTCCCTTCCAGTCCATCACATTCACCTCGGTGACCACCTGCCCCCCCCCCGCCCCTAGCCAGGGACTCTTCTCGTCCTTACCTGTGTGCATCCCGGTATCCAGATGGGTTTGATAGTGCTCCTGTTCCAAAGACCTAAGTGGGTTCCTGGTGGAAGGGCCAGGAAAAGCAGTGATTTGAAAGGCCGTAAGGGAGAGACCAGAAGGCAAGGGAGGAAACACGTGGGGTGAGGAGCTGCCGGCAGATGGGAGAATCCTGAGCACCTACAATGGCTGGGTTTTTGTTCAAATGTACAGGGTTCTCGGAGGATTTAAGAGACTGCATTCCAGGGTTTGGAAAGTGTGCAGGCAGAAAACCACATTGTGAATGCAAGTAATCCTAGGTCTTGAAACATAAAGTTACACAGGCAAAGAATGCCTAATCCCCAAAAGTGTGCACAATATTTCAAATTATCACCCAACTTTGATGCTTTATCCTAATTATAGAGGTTCTCGAAAAACATAAATTGTCTGATATATGAGTCTGTAGATTTTTAGGAAAGTTCCATTTGTTAGTCTTTTTGTGAAAATGACTCAGATTTATCTTTCAAATATGCAATTTTCCTGAGTCAGTTTCATCTGTAAAACAGAGGTAAATAAGGTTATGATAAAAAATCAATAACCTAAATAACTTGATCTGGCATAATAAGCACTTAAACCAATTACAGTAGAATTTAAGGCAATATTACAGAAATATATAAGTGCATAAATGTATCTCACAAGCAAAATTATTACATTTGAGCCTTTACATGCTTAAAACCAATCTCTTTGTTCAGAAAACACCTAACTTCCAAATTTTAAAGCTTCTTCAGGAAAATACTGACATTAACATTTCAGATCTTTTTGTTTAAAATTCTTGGCACTGTTTTTCTGTGGCTCTCCAGAAATATGTTCAGAACTGCCGGGTAGGTAGAAATAATACTGTTAATAATTATTATTACAATCATTTCAAATAATTTAAGTATGAAAGGAGGGATGTTTATAGGACTGTAAGAAGACATTTTTTCATCCTTATCAATATCTATCATTTCTTATTCCTTACATCTGCTGGCTTCATTCTATGAGGAATGTGTAGGGCTCGCATACAGAAAAGTGATTAAAGATTGGAAAACAGCACATCACTAGCAGATAATGCCTTTCTATAAAAGTCAGTGTGTTTTTAGTTTGTGAAACTTTTAGTTTTGTTTTATTTATGATTCTATCTCATTTAGCAATCATCACCCTTCCCCTTTCTTCCCTGTAATTCTTGGATCCCTGAGGTTTGCCTTTCTATTTCACAAATGTTGTTTCTTCCTGTGATTTTTATATATGGCATACCAGGTGGGGCAAAGTAGTTTTAGAGGTGTTCGTGTAGAAAATAATACAATGACTAATAAATAATAACACAAGAATAAACTCTGTGTTTTGCATACTGACAACTGTAAACCTATTTTTGCCCCACTGTGTATGTTGTATATATTAGACCATATATATGAGTGAGATGTATCTCTTAATTATATGTTATTGATATATATTTTCATATTAAACATATATGTACCTGTTATAGGGATAAATATATATATGCATATATATTTCCCTCTATTTATTGAGAATTTACCATGAGCCCTGACTGCTGTAGCGCAGTGGGTTGAGTGTCACCCTGCAAAACAAAAGGTCGTTGGTTCGATTCCTGGTCAGGCCACATGCCTGGGCTATGGGCCAGGTCCCTGGTTCAGGACATGTGAGAGGCAACCAATCTATCCTTCTTTTGCACATCAATGTTTTTCTAACTTTCTCCCTCTCTTCCCCTCACTCTGAGAATAAATAAGTAAAACTTTTTAAAAAAGAATTTACCGTGAAAATTAAGGGGAAAAAAACTAGAAGAGATTTGAAAGGAGAAGCAAAGCAGTTTTTATTGAATAGTTCTTTTGGGCCTACTTCTATACCATTTATTATTTTCTTTATTTTATCAGCTTCTTACAGATCAAGAAACTTAGTTATAACAAAGTTAAGTGTAGTATAAATCCAGGCACAAATGGAAAGAACAACCAATGACTGCTGCCTGGTAGTAAGTCCATTTCTGTGTTCATTGTCCTTATTTGGGTAAAAGAATGGCAATGAAGCCCTTCTGCTCTATGAAGTCAGCAAGTTTACCTCCTGGATTAATGACCGCAGAGTAGGGATGGCCCTGCCAACACGTTAGAGCGCTGGGCACCGGCTTGGGCCCCCTCCTTACCTCAATATATTCTTCTCAAAACTGAAGAGGTCAGTTGGCGAAGTGAAAAGGAAAGGTTCGAGGTGTCTTGGCAGAAGTGGTAAAAGATATAATGAGATTTTATATGTCACTGGTATTCGCAGAAGTATATTTATTTTCCCTGTAGGTCTGAATTTCCCTGAAGGAGTTGTAATGATCCCCTCCCATTCCTAAAGCAGAAACAAAAGCTGTGTGTGTGTCTGTCTGTCTGTCTGTCTGTCTGTCTGTCTTCATATGCAGCAAAAGCTTGGGGAGGGGTGGTGAGAGATGTAGGGCAGGGCCAGGGGTTAGAACCCTCTCAAAGTAGGTGACAATAACCTACTAATAACCTAAAGCAGCCGGAAAGGATGATGAGTGAGCAGAGCTTGCTGGAGGGTTTCTTTTGGGGGAGAGGAGACCGCTGGCTGTCATACCTGTCCTACAGAAAGCTAACAGGCAAGCCAAGATTCTAATTCCTTTCTGAATGTTCCTAAATGCCAGCCTGGCAGGGAGACCTGATCACTTTGGCCCCATCTGGTTTGCATTTCAAACTGGTGCCCATGGCTCCACGAACCTGAACTGGCAGAGTTCTGTGACAATGTCTCTGGGAGCTCTGTACGAGTGAGGCTTGGCTTTGGCCCTGACCCACCCCACACCCCTGGGCAAATACCATTAACCGTCTGCGTGCTGGTCAGTAGAGAATACAAAAGAAAAAACAATAAAAGCTGGTTTGGCATTGCCTGGAAACAGGCCCACTCATCAAGAAAGAAGTAGTTACACTAGCTGGACCTGTGCTACAAAGAAGGGCAATGTTGGCAAAGCTGCATTTCTGCATTATTTTGATATCGGATGTGATGGCTATGAGCACGTACTTGGGGTTAACAGAGCTGGGTTTAAGGGCCAGCTTTGTCACTTCCTCACTCTGTGGCCTTGAAAAAGCTTCTTTGTCTTTCTGAATCCATTTTATCTTAAGTGATTCAGGATAATAGTTTACCTTCCCTATGGAGTTGTCATGAAGATAAATGCATATAAAGGAAAGGCGCCTCTAAAGCACTTAGTACAATGCCTTCAGCACAGTAAGGTCTCAGAAAATGCTAGCTGGCCAGTGGAATGGTGGCAGGACCTCAGTGTGCAGCATTCATTTCCCCCGAAAAGGAATGAAGTGGAGGTATGGTGAGAAAGATACTACGCAATGTGAAAAAGTTCCCACTAGAGACACTTGATTGCTTCTCTGGGTCTGTTGGGTCCTTCCCAGCCCTGCAGTGTGAGACTCTAAAAGGGACAGGTAGACAAGCACTCGTACAGTTTCTCTGTATTTCTCTCCACCGAGGTGTGTTTCTCAACCCTCACCCCACACCCAGTGATGTGTTTCTCCAGAAGTCCCCTGTCCCAGTGAGCCAATGAAGGGGTTCATTTCTTATTCGTTATTGATAAACAATTTTAATTGTAATGTGGGTATAAAGTATTCTAAAGTACTATTTCAAATTTTAAAAACTGTCTAGAGAAGTGCAAATTTTGTTGTAGTAAAAAGGATTGAAGAACTTTATTGGGTAGGTGATGGAGGATGGCTATAGTTTCTGCCCTGTGAGAGCTTACAACTTCAATAAACAAAAACTCTGCAGAGTTGGCATGGAGGCCTATTGTTTTAAAGTTTCCACAGGGATTTCTTCATAAATGCAGTCTAACTTTAATTGGTATAAAGTAATCGAGCATGGTTATTAGAGGGTAACCATAAAAAATGAGAGCTATGAAGGTAAAGGCAAGTAACACAATGAACACACAAAGAGGAACTCCCTCGCTAGTGATCAGGAAAATAGGAACTACAAGAGCAAGATTAGGGAAAATTAACAATATTGAGGATATAACTGTTGGTGAATGTTTGACAACAAATGCACTCTTCTCCTCTGTTGGTGAGTATATAAGTTGATGAAATCTCTTTTAGAAAGCATTTTGGCAGTACTTATCAAAAGCATAAAGTACATGTCCTTGAACTCAGCGGTTCTTTTCTAGGAATCTCTGCTGCAGAAATACACAAGAAATGAATGTGTAAGGATATATATATATGCAAGGACATTCATTACAGCAATAGGAGAGCCATTAAAACAGTTGTGCTACATACAGACTGTGAACATGTTGATATACAGTAATTAAAAATAATGAGAATCTGTACAGCTGGACAGGGAAGGATATTGTGTGAAAAAATAAAACTACAGCACAGCACTTATAGTAGAATCCAATTTTTATTTTTAATGTACAGACATGCTTATACATTTTCAGTGTATAGACAAAGAAGTCTAGAAGAACACGCACCAAGTAAGTGACACTAGTTAACCTGGAAGAGCAAGACTGGGAAGGTTTTGTTTGTGTTTTACTTTCTATAGTAAGAGTTATTTTTCTCCATAAGCATGGGCTACAGTTTATTTTTTTTTAATCAAGCAAGGCTATCTGTGTAGACATTTATCTTTCACTTTGAGGTATTTTTGAATCTGAATCACTTTTCAGGTAAAGAGCATTTGGTTATAAGTTCATACATTAAAAGCACTTGAAATATAGATTTACTTGTATGTTGAAGCAAGCACCAGAATGACTGTGGCTTAAGCAAAGTTTGTTTCTCTCTCATGTAACAGTGCAGAGGTAATTTAGTTCCTCTGCGGAGTCATCAGGGGCCCGGGTTTCTATCTTGTTTTTCTGTTGTCCACAATGTACAGCTACCACGCGTGAGAGGAAGGAGGGCTGCTTCATTTTCATCCCCCACATCTATAGAGGACCCCTTCCTGTTAAAGGTGTGACCTGGGAGTTGGACACATTATTTTCTGTCACATTCAATGGTCAGAAATTTGTCATGTGACTACACCTAGCTGCAAGAGAACCATGCAAAATACCCAATTAAAATTTTTATTGCTGTATAGCAGGATTTCTCAGTATTGGCACTATTGGTATTTGGGGCTGGATAATTCTTTGTTGTCAGGGTAGGGGGTGCATTGTTGGATGATCAGCAGCATCCCTGACCTGTATGCAATAGGTGTCAGCAGCATTCCCCAGTTATGACAACCAAAATTGTCTCCAGATACTGCCACGTGTCCTTTGGGGACAAAATCAACCCTCATGGAGAACAACTGCTAAATAAGAAAGGCAAACAGATACTGGGGACAACTAGCAACATCTACCATAAGCATTTTATTATTCCACCAAAACAGTGCTTAGTGCTGATACAATATTTTACCTTTGAAATTGACGGCTCCCTTGCCAGCAAGTACAATACCCTAGGAGTGTGGAATTTGGCTTTTGTTGATTCTAGAAGGATGAAAAATCAATCCTTGTTTTTATCTGTTGAAAATCTAAATTTGTATTTGTATCAAATAAATACTGTTTTTATTTGAATATATAAACAGGTGTTCCTAATGTACAGGAATAGTATCAAGGACATTATACTGTGCCACACTTTTTAGGAAGGTCTCAGTCTACACTGTAATATTTCTAAAAGGCTAATTTAATGGCAGTCATAATGCTGTTCTATCCTAAATCAAAAATTTCATCCCCAGTTCATATTAAGTGTACATTATTTTCCACTGCTGAATACTTGATACAGTATTTTTCTGTTAGTGAGAAGTGTTTGCTTAGTATGCTTTTCCATTTCAATGAGAGTATATGCTTCACTGCCAATCATATAAATAGGTAGAGATCATTCAAAAGAAGCCACGGAACACCTCTTCTTTGTTCTGCCTTTTCTGTCACATTTAGAGATTCAAATCTTTCTTCAAACAAGTGGATACAGTGGGATCTTGTTTAAAAGGCTGTTTAGAAGTAAAGAAAATTAAATATAAAAAGAATCTGCCCTGGGCTTCTTCTGAGGTTGTTTGGTGCCTAGTGGGTCAGAATGACCTTATTATGAGGCACTTTCCCCACGTAGGTCATCTGAGCAGGCACAGGGGAGGACATCATTATAATGGCACTGCAGTATTCTTAATTTTTGAAAATGTAAAGAGCTGCAGAAATTGTATCAGAAAAATAGTTGCCAGCCATGAAAGTATCAGAATACCCTGGAGTCATTTATGAAATCAGGCATGCTAGGAAAAGGGCGTAATCCTGTCCAGCTGCCATGTGAACAATGCCTGGATGGAGAGACTAGTGGTAAAACTGGAGCCGGAAGAGTAAGTAGGAGACTGAACTAGAATGGAAGAGGACAACCCTGAAGGCGTGGAGATGCGCATGTGCAGAGACCAGGAATCATGCGCAAAATGTAAGCGGGATGGTTTAGCTGAAGTTGTGAATTTGTGTAGTGGTCATAGGACCTGTGTTGTGGCCAAGACACAAATTGCCCACCGGGAGTTGTGGTCCCTCTTCCACAGCAGAGCTGGAGCTGGAAAACAGCTGCAACACCAGCCCTCCTAGGATCACAGCCCCCTAGGAGGCCGTGTGACTCCTTCCTCCTAACCGGCTGCAAGTGGGTCTTTATCTGGAGGGTCTGGGCAGAAAATGGAGGATGCACTCAAACTGGGGGATTTGAAGAGAGTTTTTAAAAGGCACTGTTTGCAAAGATGTGGGAGAACTGTAAAGAAACTACAAGCGATAGTACAGTACCTTGAGGTCAAAGTGTACCTTGTTACCCGCTTTAGGCCTGAGAGGTAAGAGAATGGTATAGTTTCTAGAACCCAAATTAGGAATCATCCAGAGAGGCTCACAAGAAAGGAGCTGTAACATTCAGGAGGACACACTAGTCTGAGTCAAGCCCACAGGAAGGGAGGGAAGGCAATGAACACCCTGATGTGACTCTCAAACATCCCTTTAGCCTTCTGTGGAGGTTTCCCCTTGGCCAAACCCAAGTGGAAGCCAGAGGGCTAAGAGGCCCTTTAATGTACCTGCACAAGCAGTATCCAGGATACCGAGCGGCATGGAGAAGGGGTTAAGAGCAGAACTAGAGGAATATCCAGCATTATGACTTTCGGCAAATGTAGTAAGAAGTGGGAAGTGGGTGCTTCTTCCCCGTGACTGCTTCTCCAATCAGCCAGCTTCACTCAGAGGACCTCGAGACCCTAGGGGACATCACCACAAGGATGCAGGATACCACCAAAGAGAGGAAAGCACACCAATCTGGGACACCCACAGTGGGCTATTCCTGATTGAGAAATAAACCTGTGTGAATCTAGACCTCAACTTCCAGTGGCATGTGTTTTACGGAAGTTAGCCTTTAGGATTTATTATTGCATTTAGCATTAACAGGAATTAAATTGTAGAAAATCTTGAAGTTGGTCAAGCAAGGAATTTAGATTCATTTCTACAGAAAGTCAAAAACATTGAAGGTTTTTATGCTGACAGATAGTTTAAAAAAAAAAAAAGAAGCCTGAAATGATGAGTCATGTGGCTGGTGGAAGGGAACACAGTGAGCAAGAAGTTAATGAAGCCGACCCAAACCTCGTGTTCTCAGCAGGACCTGTGACTCAGTCTAGGACGCTATAAACCGAAAGGGTGGAAGAATTTTAATTACATTGCAAGGTCAGGTGCCAGCCCACCATGAAGAATTTGGGAGAGGGGTGGAACTAAGTCCAGTTTAGTGATCACCCAGGTCTATGAAACAGCTTGGCCGGTCTGCTGTGAGATATGGAGACTGAAAAGGAATTCTGGAGAGAGTCGTTGATATGTCCTCAGTAATTCCCATAAGAGGGCCTGTCCATCCTGTCCAGCCTAGGGAAGGGGCTTCAGGGAGACTGCTCTAGAATGTGATATGGGTTCGCAGGAGCCTGGGGGATGCAGTAGGCTATGGTATTTTCTGGGAAATTGGAAGAAAAGAGAATTGTCTGCCAGCTTCTCTGAGAGTGGCAAAACTAATAGGGGGTTCTTGGGGAATTGGGGACTGGGCACTCCTTGTTCATTCCCAGAGTTTCAGGATAAATGATCTGTGACCAGTTGAAGGCACAGAGATGGAGATTAAGCTGATCAGCGGTCACCTCTGAGGCCTGGAAGAACACATGGAACAAGCAGTCAGGGAGGTGTTCTCCCCCTGAAGGTGAGAATGCAACTGCCATGTGTGTGTGTGGGGGGGGAACTGCAGATCTGAGAAAGCATTCCACAGAGACGAAGATGCACACACATGGGCAGTCTTGTGAGTGCCGGAGACATCTTAACGGTATTCTTCCGGTGAGACATTTCCTGCTCGTTCAGCATGCAGTCAGAAAGAGCAGAGAAGCCCCCAACCCTTCCCACTGCTGGTGGCCCCCTTGTGCCAGGCCATCTGGGGCAGTGTAGGGGGATGCCTACTGAAGGTATATTTAAAGTTTCGTTGTAAGTGATCTAGACAAATCATACTGCTACCTGAGACCGTTTTGAATGACCAGAGAATAGAAATGAGCAGAGGACCTTTTATCTGGAGAGTCACCAGAGCAGCCCAAGCCCTGCCCTACATTGCATCCGCAGGAAGGAGGTGATCGAAGCCTGTACTAAATTTAGAGGGAGAGTTTGAGACAAAAATAAAGTTGATCAGGATTGATCAGGATTGCACTTCATAGGAGTGTAACAGGCACATGGCTTTCTAGCATGGAGGCCTTGACCTAAAAGAAAGTAAGATAAAAAGATGAACGCATCCCAAACATGCCTTTGTCATCCCTCACAATGTCCTCATGAACATAGTAACAGTACCTTCATTGGAGGATATTTCTTTTCTTACATATAACACAAAATTTGGAAAATCTGAGAAGTGCAAGTCTTGAAAATAAAAATCACCCGATATAATCATCATACTTAAATATATTTCCTTCCTGTCTCATTTTCCTCTGTGGTTGTGTATCGATACATTTATAAGTTTTTCTTGTTCAGAATAATGAAGTTTTTCTTTATTATTTTATATTCTACCTTTTAAACAGATGGAACATTCTAAAAATATGGTTTAATGAAGCCATAATTTGACCGGAGTTTATTTATCAAAAACTTTCGTCAAATATTCTAGATCTAGACTTGGACTTAATGTATGAATCAATGATATGAATGAGAAAAGAATATTTAGCAAATTTAATGCATAGCTGTTGATTTTCCATCAACTTGTAACATTCATATTATCACATGGAAGAGCCACTCATTGAGATGGTTGTCACTCCTTTCTTCAAATTCTCTTCTCTTGGTTATTCTGAAGCCATGTTTTCCTAATTTTCTTCCTACTCATGTGGTCACTTCTAAATCTCCTCCAAAGGTTCTCCTTTGTCTGTCTGATCTTGAAATGTTGATGGTGCTCAGGGCCCCTCTAGAACATTCCCCACTCTCCTTAGGTTACTCATCCAGCCTGTTGGTTTTCAATACCATTTATATGCTAAAAACACAAATTCAAATTTTTATTCCAAACCTCTATTCTAATCTCCAGACTTGTATCTTGATGGCTTCATTTGGATGTCTCATTGGCATCTCAAATGGGACTCTTAATCTTCCCCAAAAAAACATGTTCCTCCTTGTCTCCCCAACTCAGTCAAGCAACCTCAGTCCTCTCAATTGCTCAAGGAAAGCACCAAGAATCATTTTAGTGCTTCTCTCTCTCTCTCACTTCTAGCTCGTAGCAAGTCCCATTTATCTCCTTGCAAAGTATGTCTCTCAGATTCAACTCTTCTGTCTCCCTGTTCATCACACTACTCTCAGCCATCCACATCTCAGTATGAACCACTATGACTGGCCCCCTGCCCGCTTTCCCTCAAAAAGCCCCTCCAATCTGTTCTCTACACAGCAGCCACATTAGAATGCAGTTCCCTCATTGAAACACATCAAACCTTGAACATGGCCTACAAGACCCAGATCTAGATCCTCCTGACTTTCCAGCCTCTGGTTCCGATGCTCTCCCTATTAGTCACCATAGTTTACCCACAATGCTTTGCTCTTGGGTCCCTGGACTGCTGCTTCAAAATGCCTCAAATGCCTCAAAAATGCCTCAAAATCAACTTCTCTATGCCTCAAAATCAACTCCCCTAACCTCCTAATGTGACTCTCAATTCTTTGAGGGCAAGGATTCTGGCCAGGTCATTCCTATATCCCCAATATGTGGAAGAATGCCTGGCACGTGATGGATACACAGCCAGCCTTTGTTGATACGACCTACCTATCAGCCCGTACTCACCTGTCAAGTCCCAGGCTGCACATCACTCCCCGGGGGGACCTCTCCCAACTCTAACATCCTAAAGTGGATCTTCACCCTTTTAACCTCAGTCACATCACCTTGTTGTTTATGTCCCTGACAACATTATCACTGTGTATCTGTACCTTTGTTTGTTTAGTATCTCTCCCCCACTAGACTAGAAACACCCATGAAACCCAGAACCACGTCCCCTTTTTGGTTCATGCTTTCCCCAACACCTAGCACAATGCTGAGCTCACTGAAAAGTCTCAAATCCTTGTTAAAAGAATGAACAGCATCTGAGGAAATGGAGTTCTGAGGGGTGCTCTTCTCTTTGCCTGGGGCAACACTGGAAAAATGCTGATGTCAGCCTTGAAATAGCAGAGTGTGATGTACAGAATAATGGAGCCCCCCAAAATGCCTGAGTCCTCATCCCTAGAACCTGTGACTATGTTT